>JBBPCY010066106.1:0-12280 GCA_037974405.1 Brachyalestes nurse
GTAATAAATTCATTTAATTTACAGTAATAAAAATACAGGGCTTTAAGAAGAACAAAACAAAAAACAGGAGAACACTCGAGACGCTCCACGGGGGAAATACTGGGGCAGCAGCCAATCAGCAGCAAGGAAAAATAAATAGCTCTCTTGGATTGGCTACTTTCAAACCTCCCACTAAACACTGAATAGTTGTTGCGTGAACTATACATCACAATGTGCAAAATAAAGACAGTTTTCTTTCTAAGATGAGAGAATCCATAACAGTGCAGGTCTGACTCCTATTAACTGGTTGTTGGTGGTGCAGAGTCAAATTCAGAATTATTGTGATTGTGGAAGCAATCACACTATTGTTTGTCTATTATTTTTTGTTTTAGATGACTCTTACTTGTGCCTTGGACGTGTCCCTAGGACGCTGGTATACAGGTTATCAATCAGGGGCTGAGTATTGAACATTTAAAGACTCAGTGGTGGTCGAGACGCCTTTGTAATGCATGTGAAGAGATAGAGCGGCGGAGTGAGTTGCCCCTGAGCGAATATGTGAGGTCACGGCTATGGCAGGCACAAAGCGACAAATGCGAAGCAACAAATCAGTCCTGCGAAAGCTAAAGACAGGTCAGGCTCATACACGGCCTTTAAGATACTAAAGCTCAGGTCAGTTCTAAACAGAAAGACGTTTGCCACTGTTTGTTACTGTTAATTTAAAATGAATACCAGCCTGTGAAAGCTTGTTATAACGCTGAAAGTAAGCAAGCAAGCTGCTACCCAGCTCAGTTGGCCGATCTGAAGCCGTATCTTAACTTTTCTGGGTGAAAATGTGTTCATATTGAGCCGGAAGGACACTAAAGTGCAGTAGTGCGACAAGTTCTAAAGTTATTTGTCTCTGTGACATTGTGTGCCAGAAATAAACTTCTCTGAGCACTAATTTACATTTTCTTGCATTCTACTTATATTGTTTGCCTTTTTGTAGGCCAGTAGTAATAAATAATTTTTCATTTTCTGTCTAATAAAGGTCTAACCACTAAGCGGCTGGTGGTCGAGGGGTTAGGTCATTGCTGTGGTGTGTTCACACATAACAGAATGGTCACTTCCACTTTCACATGGTGAACATACTGTAAGTTTACTTGTTAGGAAATAATACTGAGTGTATTTTTAGTCAATATTAAGTGAGTAACATGCAAATGTAGAAATTCTTGGTGCATTTTTTTTTTTACTGGTAGTGTATGTGCTATCTGGCCACAGCTCATAAATCTAGACCAGGGGTGTTGAGCACTGCTCCTTGAGTGTCGGTGTCCAGCACAGTTTGATGGTTCTCCTCCTCAAACACATTCACTAAACCTGACAATTAACTGGCGAGGTGAACCAGGTGTACACCCCTGCCCTAGTGCAGTCAATGTTTCCTGAGGTTTGGTGTGGAGGTGGGCAAGCAACTTCGTTCTGTTGAGGAAGGGAGCGATCGGGCACGGGGGGTGGTAAACGATTTTTGGTTTGTTGAACAGGAGTGGCTGTCGTTTTTGTCTAGTTGGGAGTTCATTTTTGTTTTTTTGTTTTTTGTGTTGGCAAAGATTTAGGTGTGGGGGGCCACCAAGGAGAAGTTTTACTGGTAGAAACATTGGGAGCTTGTAATCCTTCATAGAAAAGGTACTCAGACAAGGATGCATCTGCATACATGCATGATAGCTAACAGCATCTGTGGTTCTTCCAGTGCATTTACTTTCAGTCTCACTTGGCAAGAGATGGGGATGCTATCTTCCACTTCAGCTGACCATATTTGGATATTAGAGGTCCATATATAAGGTTCTCATACTCATAGAGATGCTGATTTAAAAATAAATGGCAGTGATCTCTTATTTTTTTGCTGAACTTTATATATCCTTCCTCACAGTATCGTGATTGATCAAACCCTTTTTTCAATACACAAATTTGATGTACTTCCAATACTTGGCCAATTGCTGATTACCATAAAAATAAGTGGAATGCATGGTGCACTGGCATGCCAGACCAAAGTGAAACCAAAAACACAAGTCAGGACATGTACTGATGCAAAACACTTGGCATTGAGCTACTGGGCACATCAACTGCACTGATTTTCTAAGAGATTGTCTGTTGGACCTCCTGAGATATCTTTAATAAAGTCTCTGTTGGAGATCTTTATGGGTATGTATGAAACTGAAGCTTGAACCCAACCTGTACCAGAAACCTGACCCAACTCAACCTGACTGAGATCATCACAGAAATGGTTTCACAGCTCTTGAAAATGCACTGCTGGGATAAACTGGTGTTTTAATGTTTATTATCTGCAACATGTAGTGTTTGTTATTGGTATATTTTTGTGGAACTGCTGATTGTTGTTGGGGGAACTTAAGAAACAAGGAGAAAGATTTGCTGTGACCTTTCCATCAACCCCACACAGCTCACTGATTGTCCATGGTTTACAGAGGGACATGTTCAACTTTCAAATTCCAGAATTATTCCAGCTCAGCCTGATCTCATGAACCGAACCCGAAACCCAATATTCCGGTGGGCCTCTTTGGGCTTGTGTAGCAGAGCTCTTGTGTCGACAATGCAGAAAAAGACATGTTACATTATAATGTGTTTTAGGAAGGAAACTGCGATGAAAGCATGCTGCTGTTATTGAGGGAAGCTTACAGCCTCTTTACAAGCAGGCTTGGAAAATTGTAATCTTTTCCACTTGGCTCTCTGCTGCGTTAATATGCTTAGTTTGATAATGAATGAGTGTAAGGATTGCTGTGCGCTTGAATGCATTTGGTTTTATAATTAAAACACTGATTTTAGGGTTACGAGGCCCAAGTGCTGTCTGGAAAGCCACGAGGCACTGAAAACAAAAGAGTGGAACGAGTTGGTGGGTGGTTTTTCGCACCTTATCCCAGTTTGGATGAGACAAACTGCAGTGAACTGTTCTCCGCAGAGTAATTATCTTGGTTAGTTTTCCCACCTTGAGCCTTGAGTCCAGACCATACACACTGACCTCTGTAGTGGTTGGTTTCACTCTGAACTGAACTGAACTAATCAGGTTAGCCTGTACAGCAAACTAACAGGACTCTGGGAGCAGATTAAAGTAGTCCTGAAAATCAAATGACACAATTTTCCAGTTACCCCAAGATCTAGTCAATCGGCCAAGGATTTTCATTAGAATGGTGAAAAACATCTTTATACATATATCTTATGTAAGATCACATCATTAGAGTATAAGTTGATGCCTAACCAGTATATTTGGAACATGTCATATGGTCAGGCCAGCCAGTGTTTTATGTGACCTTTTTCACTACACAGAACAACATATTCAGCTGTGGATGCAGAGCTTTGCCTTCATTAGCTGAAGAGCTCTCAGAACTCTGTCTACTCTTATCCAACTCATTTCATGTAAACCTGTTTTTTTCCATTGCTGGTGCTTCAAAGACCTCTACTCTGATTTTGAGATGCTTTTGTGCATCTCCTACTTTCTGTGACGTATTATATCCCATCCCCACCCTCCTGGACAGTCGTGCCCCCACTCCCTGCCTGGGGTTAATGGGCTCTGTGACAAAGGGCACATGACACTGTAGACTCAGCTGCGCCTCATTTGCCCAAGCAGTCCTTCTATTGATAGCTGGACTCTAGTGAACATACCATCACCCATAAGACTTCACAGCAGCAACATATTGATTTATTGATTCTATGCAGAAACCAATTAGGAGACACATGTGTCAGTATTGAAGGCACCAGAGTTTCTTGCACTGATATATCAGGTCAGAAGCATTTGTATGAAATCATGGCTGAAGGACTGCTTCCTGACAGATTTGAGCAGTATGTCATTTTCTGAGAGCTGTTCGGAAACAGTTTATGGTGTAAACACCTTTTCTTAAAGTCCATTCAGTTGAAAGCACTCTCACTTGTCTTCGTAAACAGAAGAGAAGACGTGAAGCACACAGTTTATGGGCTGCTCGGGGAGGCATGGGTGGGGGGACAATAAAGAAGTGTGAGATATCACACATGTGGCTGATTACATATTCTACTCAAATTGCTGAAGCTTGAGCATCTTTCAGCCAGTTTTGCACATTTTCCGTTTTGAACTGAGTGTAAAACAGGGTCTCAAAAGACATGTCAAAAGACAGCAACAGCACACAAAGGATATAACACTATCAGAATATAACACTGTTTAAACGGTCAAGGATCAGAAATATGGTGTGATGCAGTCCATGCTATTGCTTTATAAACTGTTTTAAGCTATAGCTGGATTACAGCCCTGGACTGTACTGCTAGAGTAACACCACTCTCTCTTCATCACTGAACTTTCAAGTTTTGTTTTCTCAAGCTTGTTGACTCATTTCACTGTCTCATTCAGTATGATACCTAAGGATTGCCCTTGGTTGCCGGGGCTACTTGCAATTTGGGTGACGTGTTGCAGTCTTAGTGATTCAAATGCACTGACTGAGGTCGTGTCAAAGCTTGTTTTGTGCTGCTTCTCTGTTTTCCTCCCACAGCCGAAAGACTTGCAGGTCATGCGAATTGATGATGCTAAATTGGCCCTAGGAGTGAGTGTGAGTGAATGCGACCTGTCTAGATTGTTTCTCTGCCTTTTGCCCTGTGACTCCAGCACCTCCATGACCCTGATAAAGGATAAGCAGCTCAGAAGATGGATGGACGGATGAAGTGTAAATGAGTTGAGGGGGTAATCATTTGTACTATTGTGGCTGAATGTGTTTGTGATTTGAATCAGCCTGTGATTTCCTCTCCACTGGCCCCTTCTCCATCTGTTTTAACTTTTAGATCCCTGAGGTTTTTTGTCCCATGGGTATTTTTCCCACATTGTTCTTTTCTAACATGTAAAGCCTTGTACTGCGTAATGTACAAGTGTCTTATATCTTACTTTTACATTTACAGGGCAGTCTCTCTGGAGCAACTTGGGGTTAAGGGTGTTGCTCAGGAACCCAGTGGTGGTGCTGAAGGTGGGATATCTTGCCAGTATGATTTTTAAAAATATACATTTCTATTTTAAACAACTGGACACAATTAAATGTTTTTAAAATTTGGACACAATTAACCCCCCCCCCCCAAAAAAAAAAATCTGAAAATTATTTGATTGTAAAATCCACAAATGTACATTTTAAACATTTTGGAAATCGTCAGCTTACACACACATAAGTATTATAATAGATGGTGTTGAAAAACTGTTTAAAAATTAAACTATGTACAACTATTTGCAATCACAAGTAAGTCTGTTCCAGCAATTCATGCACTGACAGATCATCTCTTCAAAAACAACACGGTCAAAACAGTCAGCAGTGTCACTTGTGCTCCCTCACACTCACACGTGTTCGGTCCTCTCCCACCATATGTTTATATTTAGTTATTTTTACTTTAAATAGCACAATAATAAAAGTGTACCATTTTAAAGTTCCAACCCCTTATAAGTTTGTTTCATAAAGTTTGAGATGTCTGGCCCTACATGACATATGATCACAATACAAAGTTTCCTGTGACATTTGAAGCCTCTGGTGTTGACTCACACACATGAATCCCCCAGTAAGGAAGTACTTTTGTGTAAGACAATCCTTTAACAGAGGTGCGCTTTCTGAGTTAAATGCTCTGTCATTGCTATCGACTCCCTGTCACACGGACGCTTCATATTATGCTGCATTCGTTTTGACAGCTTTCCCCAAGCACGCTTCAGCGGCACAAGTTTCAGGACCATATGGGACACGACAAACTGCACCGAACCGATCTCCCCAGAGGTTCACTCTTGGTTAGTTTTCTCACCTTGAGCTGAGGCATGATGCATTTATGTCATTCTTCTTAGACAGTCTAAGTTGTTTCAAGCTATTTTTATGAGTGGGCCAAAAAACTATCAAGTGTGTCATGGAAAAAGAATGTAACGGATCTTAAATTGTCTTTTGTTGAGCAGAAGTTCTGTGAAAAGCCTATATGGTTTTGTTCACACATTGCTTGATTTAGATTTTTTCCTCAGATCCAGTCTTTCTGCCTTGATGGCTCACATCATTGTGTGTAGGTGACCTGAGTGTAGGTGAATGACCATATGTCATGTGCCACATGTCAACAACAAGTGTAGGAAGCAGCCACACAATAGCTTTGATCGGCTCTCAGCTCTGCATTATCATGGAAATCTCTTCTTTCCAAGATCTACCTCGTCTGGAAAGGGCATCATGTTCTTTTACAACTGTACATGACTACACAACATGCCAGACAATGCAGTGTGTGAGCCTTACTCTTTAAAAAAAACAGTTTTATAACGATTAGATGTTGGACAAAACCAAGTGACAAAGAGAAGCTACGTTAAGCAGCAGACAGTGATGCCCCAGCCATATGCAACCTTCAGTCAGGGAGAGTGCAACTGTCCTCACTCTCTCCAGGAGAGAAGGATATCCCTCACTCTTAACTAAATCACTGATTAGTTGACATAGGAGAATTAACCTAGTTCTGAAAGGTCTCTAAGTTAGCTCGTCAACAAGGTAGCTAACTCAAGCTAGCTAATTTGCCCAAAGGCACTTAGAAGATAGCATGCAACTTCAAAGAAGCTAAACTTAGCAGTTGGAGACAGCTCAGGTTGAGCGCACAAGCACAACTGTACAACACAACAATGTACGATGAGTTAATGGCAGTTATTAGTGAAGCTGAAACTCACAAACGTTCACAAAGTCCGGCATGTTCGAGGCAGCTCTTGATGTCACATGAGGGCTATACTATATGTATATGTACACGCCCTCATGTGATGTCACATAGTACACGCCCTCATGTGATGTCACATAGTACACGCCCTCATGTGATGTCATATAGTACACACCCTCTTGTGATGTCACATGAGGGCGTGTACAATATGTCTACTATATTATATTTCACATTTTGGTTTATATATGAACCAGGATTCATTAATTTGTTGTACTTCTTTTTTTACACAATCCCATCGCAAATAGGAATGCCAGTAGGAACAAACAGCCCAGGCTGGGGGTCTCGGGTCCCCATGTCTACTACTGGTTCAAGGAATTTGTTTAAGCTAGTCATTGTGCTTTGTTGCTTTCCTGCATCATCATTTATTTTCATTAAGTGAGTCACAAGCCTAATTTTTTTCATCTTGCACTGTTGCCGTGTTGCCAAATCGCAGCTACAAGTAACCTAATCCCATGGAAACTCGTTTCATGTAAAACTGACAGAATGATCAAACCTGGTCAAGAAAGAACCTGGTGTTCTCACAAGAATATTCTACAAGTTTACCTGAAACACAGGTCAATCCTAGAGTGCAGTGCATATTATTATCTAACTATATTAAAATATTATATATTATTATATTATTTGTATATTATGGTATTATCTGGTATCATCACCTTTATTGTGTTTTCAACATTAATTCAGACTGGACTGAACATGAGAGTCTTTGAAAGGCTTCAGCCTGGAGAAATGTTCCTCAAGGCTGCCCTAAAAATAAATACAAGTCAGGATCTTTGGAAGCCAAATGTGAAGAAAGGAGAGGTGTTTCAGTACTGTATGTGTATATATATTTGTGTGTGTGTGTGTTTGAGAATTAATCGTGTCGTTCTGAATTATATTGTCCTGCATTTTTATTATTTTACATTAAAATCTCAGAGTTCCTGAAATTCGTGTCTTCCTCTTCTATCTCGTAACCGCCAGACTCGGCCTCAGGCCTTGAACTGGGTGACACATGCTCTCCATCACTCCTCACGCCCTTCAGTGCCAGAGGCCCCAGGAGAAACCACTGCTGCCTTTTGTATGACTGTTATTGCCTTTGCTATTGTTGCTGGTTTTCCCTCCTTTAATTTGACCATCGATCACAGGTCCCATTTTCGCCAGGAGCTGGAGACCTTGGCTAGTGCTTACGGATTGATCACTGTTCATAAATCCAATATTATGACAGCAAGCCTGGGCTAATTCACCTGTTGAGATGGGCACGATACACGGCTGATGGAGGGCACCATCCAGGGAGGAAAAGGAAAAAAAAAACACATCGCCTTTCTTATCTTGCGGAAATGGCCACAGCCTGGTCTGTAATGACAGAGCCTGACAATTTAGAGCATCTGGACAAATGTAATGCGGAGCCCCATCAATAACACACAGTGAGGCAGGAGCGGAAAGTGGGCGCAATCTGAATGTGAAATGGGCTCTCAAATCTTAGTCTCGCTTTTTTTGTTTGCTCGCAGTCCATCTCGGCACCAATGGACATGCACCGGGACAAAATTCTTGTTTTCGGGATTCTCAGTCGAAGACATTTGGTTTTAATGCAAAACACAAAGTTCACCTTGTAGAGCTGCAGACAAACCCGAACTAAAGCCTTAATCACGTCCTCCTTCTCATCAGACAATGCTTCAGTTTTTCTTTCTAGAATGTAATCATTTCAATTAAAAATGTGTTTCTTCATTTTCTTCATTTGTTCCATCTATCGCTCTTTTAACAGCAGGGGGCGCCACTAACCTCTGTGGTCCCATCCATTGGCTAACCTGTAGTTTGAATAGCAGGCATGCTAGCTAGCATAATAGCTGTGCAACTAATGTAGTACACAATAAACTGGCTATTCTAATAAAATTGGTTTAATTTTGGGTTTCTTTTCTTTCTCAAGCCAGATTTAACAAATCTAAGTCAAGTCAGTTAAACAAGTCAGATTCGATTCATGGGTCAGTTAAGGGTGAGTCAGAAATTAATCATGGGTCAGTTCAGGGCGAGTTGGAGTCGAGTCACAGGTCAGTTTAGGAGTCAGGATTGGATCAAGGTTACTTTATTGCCATCAGCAGCTGTGTACACTTACATAGTGAGATGTTTCTCCATTGGCATGCAACATTTAGCAACATACAACATTCAACAGTGAAGCTTACAACAGACAGTAGACAACGAAAAACGAGTAGAACTAGGACACAGACATGAAACATTTGGAGAGGCCACTGTGCAGACGTCTGCTGAGTTAAAACATGCAAATTATGAGTGCAAATCCTCAGCTCTGGGTGAAAAAATGTAAAAACAATATTAAAACAACTAAATGTACAATTAAAGTAAGACATTTCATAGCAAATATTTTGAGTATTAGAGCTCTTTTGGTTTGGTTTGCATGCTTTATGGCTGTGTTGTACATTTGCTCAAATTTAATTCATAAATGTACTTTAATTGAATACCAAATGAATTTGAAAATACAAATTAACTTAACTGGTAATAATGGAGCAATAGTGGAGTGGCACTGCCCCACTAAATGCCCCCCTTGGGCCTGCGGCGGACTCCAGTTAACAGCATGCAGAACAAAGCACTGACGCCCGCTCAGCTCTATGATCAAAAACTGACTCTGTGTTTCATCACACTGAAACAACAAAGGTTTAATCTGGCGGCCCCTCCGCTCCCCGGCCCGTCGCAGCTCCAGCGCAGATGCTTTATGTCTCCGCCTCCACACGGGTCATAAATACCCCCCACCAATCTCTCTTTTTTCCATTATTATTACAGGAAATTTGATTACCCGGAAGGGGCGTTTATTAAAACTGTATTTCTTCCCTCCATGTCGTAATGGGCCTGTGCCACATTTCCTGTCACTGTGGCAGGTGCTATTATTCTCTCTTCCTCTTCGCCACGTTTTCCTCTTCCTGCCCAGAGCCAGTCACAGCAGGGTGCGGGAAAAACAACGGCACGATGAGGAGACTTTATGAGACTTGTCAGCTATGACTGATATTTCTCTCTCTTGTTTTTCTCTTTTTTTGTTTTTGTATCTCCAGATTGAAAAGTTTTTCTCTTGAAATGAATACTCTCAAAGTGTTAGTATTTTTTTTGTTTGTTTTTTTTTTACAGGGGCATTCCATTTTTCAAAATGTCTATAAAATTCAGTCTTAGAGATTCATTCTGAGTGGTTTACTGTAAAAAATGGCTGGTTTGTATATATTATCTAATTAATGACAAAACAAAACTTTTTTTTCTTTTAGATTTTGAACCACATTTGAAATTATACGTACATTTATGTCATTTGGCAGATGCTCTTATCCAGAGCTTTGGTGCTTTGTAGTCCACAAAGAAAATAAGTCAAGTCAAATAGGTTTATTGTCATTTCAGCCATATTTACAGTGCATGGTGAAATGAAACAATGTTTCTCCAGGATCAACACAAAGACAGACAAAAACAGACATAACACAAGACTATACAAGTGCAGGACAGGACTACACAGAGTGTAAAGGGAGCCAAAGTGACAGAAGAGCAGAAGAGCAAAAAAAAAACAGAAGAGCAACAAAACAACAGGACCAACAACAAAAGTGCAGTCGATGTTTGAGTGAATACAGTATTATGACAGATACTGTGTTTCTAGCAGCAGAGTTGTTAGGTGTGTAAAATGGAGGTGGACAGCAATAAATAATAATTGAGCAAATAATAATAGCAGCAAGACAGAGAATGTGCAGTATAGTAATAAATAAGGTATTTTCAGGGGCAGTTGGGATGTAAGCTGTTTGTTTAAGGCAGAACAGTTCAGTGTGTTTATGAATTGTTTAAGGGGAGGGAGAATTTTAGTTCAGGGATGTGTGTGTGTGTGTGTGGGGGGGGGGGGTTATGATTCAGTTCCGATTGAGGAGCCTGATGGCCTGAGGGAAGAAACTGTTTCCCGTTCTGGCAGTGGAAGCCTGCATGCTGCGCAACCTTTTGCCAGATGGGAGGAGGGAGAGGAGAGTGTGTGAGGAGTGTGTGGAGTTGGTGGTTTTACACATGCAGCATGGATGGAAATGTCCCTGACAGAGGAGAGAGACCCCGTTGATGTTCCTCTGTAGGGTTTGTAATATGATTTCTATACCAAGTCATGATGCAGCTACAGCGAATGCTCTCTATTATCTCTTTGGGGTACATGGTGACAATTAATTACGGTTATTTCTGTTGTTATTCTTTGTGTTGGTTATTTCCTTTGTCATACATGGTTGAAATAACACCAACTTAACTTAATAATTTTCTGTGAAGGAACTTTTAGAGACAATGAACTTTTCAGACATCTGGTGCCAGTCGGCACCACTATACACCATTTTTACTCTGTATATTTCACACTCAACCACTCTCCACGACTCTTGTTGCCAGTGGATATCCCTTTTAACACAAATGTGTATCCCGGCTTAATGCATGTGTTGCCACTTTTTAAGCTCAAACAGTCTGTGGTGCCTAGATAATGGAAATGTGGCATGGCCTGGGTCAAAAATCTCCTCTCACCAAAAAATAAACAAACGCAAGCCTTTTGTGCCTTGTCCAGCAACGGCCCGGTTAATGTTGGTGAAACAGAGGCTGCTTTATGCAGTGAAGAAAGTGCCTCTGACAGAAACGCTCTCAGGGTTTGTTAGTATGAAAACAGTCATTAGCAGGAATAAGAAAGTGAAGAAGACGAGGAAGCTGCTAGCTTGTGCCTCATGATGATGACAGCCATAATTATGAACTCTCTCCGCGGCGGCCAGGGGACAAAATAGCACAAATAGTCTGATTATCCGCTAAAATGGAAATGCCAAAAGCGTAATGAGGATATCTGTAATTAAGCGCTGTGCTGGAGATGCGGGCCAGGTTCTTCTGCTCAGCGCTGACAAGCTCGCTCGTCAAAACCACGGCGCCAAATAATTGTCCGGATGGGAAATATCATAATATGGAAATGTAATTAAGATAGCAAAGCCTAACTTTTTTCACTGGCGGGATTTTTTTGGGAAGGTTTGTTTTCTGTTCTTGCCGTTATTTGAGTCCATTAGCTCAAGGCGATACTTTGGTAAATGGTGTGAAAGAAAAAATCAAAAAGAAATTGAGGGGATTTGACTTAAATGTCATAACTTCATTTGGCAGCTTCTCAACATTGTTATTCCACAGATTTGAGAGCATAATTACTATAATTTTAATAAAACACATCTTCTAAAGCACTTCATAAATGCTCAATTTAACCCTTGAATGCACACAATCACACCAGCGTGATGATTTTAATAGTCCCTGCTACGTGTCTGCATTACAACCGTCTTGTTTAGTGATTGGTGTTTCTATTAGAACTTGTATGTAAAAGAGGGAAATCATTTTTATTCCTTGAAAACACTTGTCTCACCTGTGTCACATGCAGTCCTTCCTTTGTGTAATAAAAAATATTCCACACACACTTGTGTAAACATACAGTGTAAATACACTTCTAAATGACTGAATTCAGGTGTTTCAATCAGACTCATTGCCACAGGTGTATAACATCAAGCAGACCAAGACATTTTGGAAAACGGCATGCTTCCAACTCTGTGGACCCAGTTTGGGGAAGAACCTTTTCTATTCCAGCAGGACTGTGTCCCAGAACACAAAG
>JBBPCY010066125.1:0-12280 GCA_037974405.1 Brachyalestes nurse
ACGCCTTGCCACCCAGCCTGTTCCCACGTTCCTGGCCGTGTGAGCTCTGCAGCTCTAGCCAGGAGTCCTGATTTTTTTGGTTCTTTTGTTAGTTTGGGGCAGCACGGGTCTGGAGTGTCCCAGTGTGTGTTTGTGTTTTGTGTTTGTGTTCTGTGTTTATTGATTTATTAAATACCTGTACCTACTTAACTGCTGTGTGCGTCCTCCCCTTCCCTCTCCCTACCTGCAACTCTGACAAATAATAACACCTGTCCCTTCCTTGTGCCCGTAGACACCATGATGGGCTCAGTGTACCTGCGACCCTAGTAAGGATTTGGCAGTTACAGAAAATGAAGTTAATTAATAATAATAATAATAATAATAATTGTGTGTGTAATGTGTGTATAGTAAGCGTAGTGTAGTGGTTTGAGTGTGTAGAATGTGTCTAATCTTTGAACCCCTCTCTCAGAGGTTACTGTAGACCAGCAATTCTCAAAGTTTGGACCCCGGTACTTGTAAGATATAACATGTAACAATATAACAAACTCACTCTGGTTTGCGCGCATCAATTCTCAGGATTCGCGTCCACATTAGCAAGTCTGCTAAAGCTAACGGGCATTCACGTGCAGTCCAGCAAACATGAGTGAGCGAAATACCTGTGTCACTATAAGAATCACCGGAGAAGGAGGTTTTATGTCCCGTCGCCACTTTATTTGTTGAGACATAAAAGTAATTAAGTTAATCAAGGTTATTGTTAAATCTTTTCAGAAAATTACAGTGCAGATTACACTGTCAAAAGTGAGAGTGGATTAGGTTCACAAGCAAACAGTTATAGGCAAACAGCGGCATTTCTTTTGGTTGTATGTCGCCCCGGACCTTTGACCTTATCTAGAAATAAGATTTGGACCTTTGAAAATATAGAGTTTGAGAACCTCTGCTGTAGACGGTCAACAGTGGGAGGAACTGACCCAAACCTCCATCACTGCCATCTAAAAATTCATTTCTGTCTCTCTCTCTCTTTTTTTCCATCTTTATTCGGTCTCACTCTCTTACTGTCTCTTCTTTCCCTCTCTGTCTCTCTTTTTCTCCTTTCTCTCTTCTTTTCCCCCTCCTGTGTCTCACTTCCTCAGTCTCTCTCTTTCTCTCTCTCTGTCTTTCGCTCTCTCCCTTTCTGCGTTTCTTCCTCTCTCCTTTTCTCCTCTCTTACTTTTTCTTTTCTTTCTCTGTCTTTCTCTCTTTCTTCCCCTTTCTGTGTTTCTTCCTCTTACCTTTGCTCCTCTCTCACTCTTTCTTTCCTTTCTCTGTCTTTCTCTCTTTCTTCCCCTTTCTGGGTTTTTTTCCTCTCTCCTTTACTCCTCTCTCGCTCTTTCATTCCTTACTCTGTCTTTCTCTCTGTCTTCCCCTTTCTGCTTTCTGTGTTTCTTCCTCTGTCCTTTTCTACCCCCCCCCCCCCTCTCTCTCTCTGGTCAGTGTGCTGTGGGGACCGGTGGTCCGTCTCCATGGTAACCGTGACAGTGAGATCAATCACTTGTTGCATAAGCAAACAGAGCGGCTGCTCCGGTTCGGAACACTCTCAGGCACGTAAACTCATCCAGTAAACCCACCGTGTCCTGACGACCCACCACAGCTGTTCAGAGGGGCTTATAATAGTGCAGTGTTGAGAGTGACTGGTATCTCGGCGCGCTGCTGTCTGAATGCGTAAATAGTTAAGCGTGCTGCTTGTTCTCATTGATATGCAGTTGGTCTGATCTGATGCTGCTTGTTTGTGGCAAAGATGTAATATAAAACCTGACCGGCCTCTATTTCCATGCACAAACATGGCCTGGACAAACAGAGTCATGGATATGGAACTGGTCTCCTGTTTGAAGAAGCGTCATGTGCTTCACATACAGACAACTGTCATCAGAGCGATATTCCATCCAAGCATTTACTTTAGACACTTTAGCACCCTTTCCCTACATTATGTGCAATATTCAGGAGCTAAAACATTATCATTATGTGCAATATCTCATGTGACATTTTCTAAATGGGTGCTAAATCACTTCATTATGTGCAACACCTAAAGTCTTCATGTGCAATATCACTACTTACATCAATATTACTTCTTATTGCTTCATGTTAGTGCGATGACATACTCCAAACTAAGATCTGTGCCAGTAGATTTTACTCGACTGTGTCACTGATATGTAGTATTTGTACCCAGAATTTCTGTATGTAGCACAGTGAATTTCATATTGAAGTTTTCTAGAGATTTTTATTTAGATTTGATTTAGACTTTATATTTTATATTGTTCTTGTCTCTGTGTCTCTTTGCAGTCATTACATAAACTGTTTTCTCTGTGATCAATAAAGTGTCATATGTGAACACACCACAGCACACAGTGAGAACAGCAGAAAAATGTTCTCTGCATTTAACCCATTCACCAAGTGAAGCAGTGGGCAGCCAGGAACACAGCGCCCAGGGAGCAGTGTGTAGGGACAGTGTCTTTCTCAAGGGTACCTCAGTCGTGCCATTAGCAGTCCTGGGATTTGAACCACCACCCTTCTGATCACAGGGGCAACTCTCTAACCACTAGGCCACCAGCTGTCCCAGCTAGGCCACTAGACCACCAACTTGATGTCTGAAGTTTAGTTCTGTAGTTTAGCTGGGAAGCTGTGAAGATACTGGAGCTAATAGGTGATTAAATTGGCACAATTACACTTTAGCATGATGCTAACTACATAGCGCTGTAGCGCTACAGATGTAGTAGCGCTGAAGTTTTATTCATTTTTATTGCGCACAGTAAGTCATGCTGTCTCCTAAACCACATACACAAGTGTGATTTTAATCTGATTTGATTTACAATGTCGTTTTAAATAAAATGTTTACGTTTTTTGATATATGTGCTTGCTACGACAGCACACGTACTACAATCAGAACGATACAGAGAAGATTAGCATGGCGCCTGCACAAGGATGACATGCAAAATCATGAAGCGTTCCTTATTTTTGGGGCAGCCAGTGGTGTATTGGTTAGGGAGTTGCCCCTGTCATCAGAAGATCATGGGTTTAAATTCCAGGACTGATCCCACCACTGAGGTACCCTTAACCAAGGTACCGTCCCCAACACATGACTCCGTTGGTGGCTGCCCACTGCTATATTTGGTGAATGGGTTAAATGCAGTGAAAGAATGTCACACTGTGGGCTTTCATGTGTTCAAGCGTGACTATAAGGGACCACTTTACTAAAATATCCAAAGTCGATGATAGAAAGGCCACTAGGAGGCCAGGAGAAAGGAGTTAAACCAGTCTGTTTATTTTGATTCATTCATTTTCCTCTTTATTTCTCATTGGGTGATAATTATAGTGTAGTGTGAGCTGTTTAGTTCAGTGATACAGAGACTTTGAAAGCCCTGCAGTGTTTTTATGTGACGTTATGTGAAATCTAAATGTTTAGAATCAGTTCTGTACACTTTATCAGCCGTTCCTGGCCACACTGACCTGATCAGATCCAGAATGATCTCGAACACTGCTGTGATGTGATCGCTACGTTCCGTAACCCCAGCCGGCCAGAAGACTCTGAGCCATGAGAAATTATCTGAAGGCGTATTAAATGTCAGATTCTCACCTCGGATGACATTTTCCTTTTGATCTTTTTCTTTTTTTCTCCCTCTTTTCAAAAGTCAAATCCAACAAGCACTCTTTTCCTGCTTAGTTAGTCTGCAGTTCATTTCAGGATCAATCAGGCGCTTTCGTTTCACAGACGCTGATGAATTAATAAGCCGGAAAAGCAGTGGGAACTTTACACCACTTTACAGTGGCTGTCAGAGTAATGGATGATGTGTAACTGTTTGCAGCGATGTCTCTGATTCTTCCCTCTTTCTTTCCTGACAATGGAGGACTGTGTTCACTACACAGTGTGCTCCTTTCTTTCTATATTAATCCCCCTCTCCAGACTCTGTTCATTAATGAGTTCTTCTGTAGATACTGCTGTTAAAAATACCATTCAGTGCTCCCCATCACTCAGCGCCAGCCTAGTTAGATGACGCAACAGAAATGGTGGATAGCGTCCTCCGCCGAGTGCATTATGCTGTCTAATTATGTTGGGTTAGTGGCAATTTAAAAACATGGTATAGCTTCACGTGACTGACATGACTACACCCAGTGTTGATGGTACTGCGTGATAGGGGGGTCCTAGCCAAGTGGGTGGATTTGGAAACGACATAACTGTGCAGAAAACCGAAACAAATCATACTCATTCTAATGAGAAAATACATTTGTAGGATCTTTTCCAAAAACAGCTTCAAAAAGTTTGCCTTTAGCTGCAATTATATATATGGTAGAAAAAAATGTTTTTTTTTAGGCACCTGTAAAAACAAAACTGTTCAAATGAGTGGTGAGTGTTTTTTTCACATTAATATTACTAAATATACTAAAAAGAATAATTACAAATAACATAATACAGTAAACAGTGAATGGCGTAAAACGTAAACCTGTATGTTCAGTATATCAGTGTGTTTCTTGTGGAAGTTTCCATCCGAAACCTGGTTTGACTCCATTAATCCTTCATTAAATTAAATCAATAATGACATAACTGAGCAGAAAACTGAAAAAATCATACTCATTCTAAAGGGAAAATCAATTTCTAGGGTTTTTTTTTCCAAAAAGAGCTTCAAAAAATTTGACTTTAGCTGATAAATGTTTGTCTTTAAGCCGTAAACATAAACCTGTATGTTCAGTATATCAGTGTGTTCCGTGTGGATGTCCAATATTACTTGTAGATTCCATCAGAAACCTGGTTTGACTCCATCAATTCTTCATTAAATTAATTTAGGAGCTGCTGATGGAATTTCACAAACCTTTGATGGAAACCTAGTTACTGTATCACACACCAGTTTATATCCTAATATCTACATTCAGAGTGTGTTATTCGTTTACAGTCACATTTATTCTATGTCTGTGTGTAAAACATTACTGTTAGTTTATATCATGGGGTGTGTGTGTTCTGTGTTTGTTTTTTACGGTGAATATCTAAGTTACAGGTAGAGTATATAAACAGTCATGCTGTAATAGCCTTTTCCAAACTGTGTCCGCAAACCTGGAAGCGTGGCGTTGTTCAAAATGTCTTGGTATTTTGAAGCATTAAGATTCACTGGAAGTAAAACAGCTGTCCATATAGTGTATTTTATAGAGGTATGAATCAGACCGGTAACTGCAGCTTCAGCTACGCTTTTATTATAGTCATGTCAGGTCATTGTTTATGTCAAAACCGTCATACAGTGTTGATTCCTAAAGTACAGTTTAGTATCTAAATACACTCTCATAGAAACCAACATTACAGCATCACTAAGACAGCTGAAACTGGTGAACTCTGGACTATCAGTCAGTTCATATTTGCTTTTACATTCATGGCATTTGCCAGAAGCTCTTATCTAGAGTGACTTCCTTCCTTTCACAGAGTGGATTCAAAGCCAATAATACAACAGGTCAGAATAACCTCAGCTCAGATAACAATAGAATAGGACTCACTGTGTATCCCTAGAGAGTATATTATACACAATATGACAAAAAGGCAAAAAGTGCAAAAACAAGACATTTCAAAGTGCTAGGGCAGTGCTTATAGCTTAATTGCAGTACAAGTTATTTCAACAAGTGCTTATTTAAATGCCTCGCAAAGAGGTGGGTCTTCAGTCGACGTTATGATCAGACATTTCATCCTGTTAACACTACAAAGTAAATTCCCCTTGTTGTATCCTAACACACACACACATACACTGAAAGAGAGAAAATAAATGTGAGTGTAAACAAGTGATGCTTTAAATGTGGGTATTTTAAGATACCGAGTCATTTCTAATTACGCTGAATAGGATTTTCACAAGCGTCCTGTACACAGCCATCATTCCTGGGAGTTCAAGAGGGTATGGTCGGCCTCGTTCTCTGTGTGTGCAGGCCTGACCTCACCCAAACCCCATCATCAAGTTTTGAACCTGAAACTGACCCCAAGCTCAAGTACATTCTGACCCGAACTGAAGCGCTACAATAAAATAAAACCTGATAATTCTAACAATAGCGCCGTGTTGCAACAATAATAGCCATGACTACATCAGTATTAAATCAAAGGAAAAATAATTATGTCATATTCAAGGAGTACTCAGGTAAGCAATGTTTTAAAATAACGTTACAACAATTTTTGTCTGGATGACCATCCAGCTGCGCCGTTTTCATGCTGTGCAAGGCTCTCTTCACTGGGATTCCCAAAAAAAAGTTCCAGCTCATTCAAAATGCTGCTGCTAGAGTTCTATCTAAAACCAAGAAAAGAGATCACATCACTCCAATTCTCAGGTCTATGCACTGGCTCCCAGTTCAGTACAGAACTGATTTCAAAGCGTAACTCATTTTGTACAAGTTACTCAGTGGTTTGGGTCCTAAATGCATCTCTGATATGTTTGTATCTAATTTAGTGTAGCGCCACCTAGAGATGCTTGGACACAGACACAGTTCAGATGTGGTGCAGATTTATTCACAAAGTGAAGGGAGAGTGCCCGGTTAGGGTAGGTGAGGTGCTGTGAGGTACTTGGGGATGTGGTGCACAGCGTTGACTTTGGTGTCCCAGAGGGTACCGGCGCCCGGGTCGGGAACAGTCCTCTGGGCTGGAATCTGTGAAAGGCAGCAGATTGGATAGCCGCTAGTCGAGAGTCTACACCGGGAGATCCTCGTCCCTCTCTCCCTTCTCATCTGTGGCCCCTTATATAGGGCACAGTTCTTGTTGATGGGAGCCACTAAGTGGTCCAAAACAGAGGTGTGTGCCTCCTCTTGGGTTTCCTCTCTGGCGGCTCACTCCGCTTCAGCACCCTGGACAGCAGCACACATGGTAGGTCTCTTAGATCTGCAGGAGCTGGTCAGTTAGTGGTGAAAAGATCTGAAACTAAACCGGGTGAAATTGTGTTCATCCACTACGCTCAATATCAGATTTGCACCAACTGTAGCTTTAAAAAGCTGATAAAAAGTGCACGATTCTACTCCGCCTTCTTTTAAAATACCAGCACTTCTATTGCACTTTCAGTTTTCTTTTATCTATTTTCTATCTGTATTCTATCTGTATTTTTTATGACTTCTGTCATTTTATCCTTTTTTAAAATGTTGTATTCTAAAGCACATTGAATGACCTTTTGTGTATGATAATGTAATATAAATAAACTTGACTTGACTTGACAAGGCTGAAATAGCGAGATGTTAGCCTTCGCCTGCTTAATTCTAAATCTCCAGTTCTATATGTGTGTCATATGGGGCATTCTCCTCGTGGTGGTGTGGGTTTCCTCCGGGGTCCCACAGTCCAAAGACATGCGTGTCAGGAGAATTGGGGATTCTAAATTAACTGTAGGTGTGAGTTTTTAGAGAATGGTGTGTGTGTGTGTGTGTGTGTGTGTGTGTGTGTACATGTGTGTGTGTGCGCCCCGCATGGGCTGGCCCCCATTTAGAAAATGAATGAATGAATATTTTGGGGCACTACTGTTCAAATCATCAAACAATTCATTCTGCAGCCAAACTCTGACCATTTACTGTGAATCAGACCTTGCTGGTTACGGAAATTCATTCTGAATTCATCTCACACACACACACACTCACAAGCTTATACATGTGTATCTATATGCCTGTGAACTACTGCACTGTTCAAAACAGACATTTTTAATAAGAGATCACTCGTCTCTGTGAACTCATTATTATTTTACTGCTTAAGCAACAAGATGTGAATCCTATCGAAGCTCCTCTAAACTGGATTAAATTGCTCTGCTTGTCTCCTTTCTTTAATAAGAGCTCTTCTTTTATGTGTGGCAGGCTTTATCCTTTACTTTGTAGAATAGCGTGTTTTTTCCCTGTGTATTTCCCTCTGCACACAGCTGAAGATTAATGAGCTTGATGTGTAGTTTTGCAACAAAACAAGAACACAAAAACATGCTGCTGTTTTTTCCCCGAGCTCTGCTGCGTAAACATACCGCTCTGAAATCCCACTGGATTAATCTATGGTGAAAAATGTTTCCAGCTGTAAGACAAGACTCGTTTTTAAAGTTTTGTCTTCCTTTTGTAAACCTTATGTTATTAGTGCTTACTAGTCATTATTAGCTGTTATTAGTACACTGAGGATCACTGTTTTTTTTCCTTCCGTTGCATCACTTTGAGAACCCTCTGGAATAGCACATAGCAACACTCTAGCTGCCACCTAGGACACCTTAGCAACCATCTAGCAGCACCCTAGCAACCTAACCACTGAGCACCCACTTTGAATCTCAACTTATTGACAATGTCTTTACAACCACCTGGCACACCATAGCAACCACCTAGAAACCCAATAGGAAACCATAGCAACCGCTTCTTGGCAACCACCAGGAACATCATAGCAACCATCTAGCAATACCATAGCAACACAACTGTTTTCACTGCTCGAATGGTTCTGCTCCCCATATTCTGGACTCTGCGTGTAACTTGATTTTCTATAACAAACTAGATAAAACATGAATGCCCTGCAGTGGCAAATATCTTTGCTTTTATATTTGATTTGATTGCATTTAGTAACTGCAACTATGTTAAAGGGAATACTGGTGTTAAAAAGCACCTTATTTGTTTAAAGCGTTTGTAAAACAAATGTTATTACACTTTTGTTCATATAGCAGTACTTTTAAAATAAAGTGTGCAATACACTCTTTTTGAATTAATTATTGAATTTTGTGTATAACAATGCACACTTATTCATGAAGGCCAACCATGTTTTTATGGAGCTTGCTTTGTGCAGTGGGACACAGTCATGCTGGAATAGAAAAAGTTCTTCCCCAAACTGTGTCCACAAAGTTGTAAGCATGGCGTCGTCCAAAATGTCTTAGTCTGCTGAAGCAGTAAGATTCTCCTTCACGGGAAGAAAGGAGCCTAGACTGAATCCCGAAAAACAGGTGTGTCCCAATACTTTTGTCCATATAGTGTATGTTTTGTGACTTTTGATCATCTACCAAATCAAAATGGAAAATTTCCATCCTATGGGTCCTTAAGCCTTCTCTAATAGTCTCACGCTTTAGTTCCAGTGACCTTTCTCAACTACTTCCTCCAAAAGAGACACAAGCAGTTTTCTCAGAGTGAATATTGATACACAGTGTGGCAGCAGATAACGGTCTACCTTCATCCTGTCTTTTGAGACTCTGTGTGTGTGTGTGTGTGTGTGTGTGTGTGTGTGTGTGTGTGTGTTATATACTCATTTTAGTGCAGTTTGGCTCCGTTCTATTGCAGCCTTACACTCTGCTGTATCGATCCGCTCATCAATTGAGTCATTTCTTTGTGGATATTTGCTTCACAGCCTCCAAGGAGCCGGCCATAAGGGATGGGAAAATAATGGGAGGAAAATTGGATTTTTATTTTGCCCGCTCGTATTGCATGAATTGTACAATTCCTTTCAAACCCTGAAAGGATTCACCTTCTTCTAACACTGTTCTACCAAACCTCAGTGGGATATCTTTCCTGTCCACCAGAGATCTGTGTTGATTTCCAGTTCATGGTGAGTCACTTCATACCCTGGGAAAGCAGCACATGGTTCATTTAATAGTCTAAAAAATATAATATAATGTGAAAAAAATGATTGCGCCTTTTTTTAACCATTCTTTAAATTAGTGTACGGAAACATTTGTGCTACATTTGTGTTTTAGAGGCAAAGATACACAAATATACGCAAATCACTTATATTGAAACCATCTGTCTAATATCGCGTAGGTCCCAAAAACATATCAGACCCTACGAGTCATACAGAAAACAGCAGAAAAGAAAAAGATTTTCCCAAACATTATCTGAGAGAAAGAGTGAAAGGAAGGAAACCATGGAGTAGTCAGAAAGAGTAGTAAGGGAGAGAGCGAGAGACAGAGAAAGAGAGAATGAGAGAGGAAAATGTATAAAAAACAAGAGTAAGAACGAATGAGAAAGAATGAAAAAGAGAGGGGGAATGAGAGTGGGAAAGATAGAAAGACAAAGATGAGAAATATAGGCTGGACAGAAAGAAGATGAGAGAGGAGAAACAGGGAGACAGTATGAAACAGAGAAAAGAGAGTATAAGAGAGTATAAAACAGAGATGGAGATCGAAGGAGAAAAAGAGAGGGAAGTGTAGGAAGAGAGGGTGAGGTGATGGGCGAGGTGAGGAGGAGATGGACATAGAGAGAGGAAAAGAAAGAGAGAAAGAGAGAGAGGAAGAAAGAGAGAAAAGACGGCAGATGACTCAGAGTAGTCTCTGAAGACCACGTCTTTGGCTTTGTGATTCTGAACGTGTGTGTGTGTGTGTGTGTGTGTGGGTGTGTGTGAGCAGGTCACGATTGAGGGTAATTGATATTCTGCAGATGCTGCTGCAGCTCCACTAGGTGGAGAGTGTGTGTGTCCAGCAGTGTGTGAATGAATGCAGAAAGCTGTGTGTGTGTGTGGGCACTAATGTTCCCTCAGAGCTGCAGTGGGTTCTAATACTTGTACTTCCACTCACTGGCCACTATATTGGAAACACTTACCTTGTGCTCCCACTGACTTGCCACTTCCCTTATAGCTCCACTATACAAGTTTACACCTACAGACTGTAGCCCTTCTGTTGCTGCACAGTTTATTAGCCCATCCTGCACTGCCAGGACCACCACAGGACCACTACATATTAAGGACTTTAATCATCCACAGCTTAAGGGACTGTTACAGCAACTGGAATGAATCTTGTAATGAGAATACACATCTGGGGACAAGTTATTAGACTTTTGGTGCCGTATTGCAGCAGATCCACCGTAAACAAGAGTATACCCCTCTAAACCACCCCCACCCCCACCGATTCCTCTTGCTCTTTATTATTCTTATTCTTATTATTACTTTATCTGATTCTTAATTTTCTGGAGGGTTTTATTTTGACTTTACCCTTTATTTTCTATTGTTCTTGTCTTTGTCTCTGTATGTTTGGGCAGCAGTGTCCTCCAAGATCAATAAAGCTTTCTGATTCTGATTCTTAGGGACACCTAGTGTCCTGGTGGTTAGGGAGTTGCCCCTGCAATCAGAAGGTCATGGGTTCAAATCCCAGGAATGCAAGTTACTGTACCCACACACTGCTCCCCTGTGTCGCTGGCTGCCCAATGCTTCACTTGGTGTGTGTGGGTTAAATACAGAGAAAGAAATTCACATTGTTCACACTGCTGTGTTGTGGTGCGTTCACACGTGGCTAGTGACTCTAACCTTAAAGATTTATTTGAGTTTTATGGCGTTAAAATGGAGTCACAGTAGAGAAGGACGCTCTGCAGAAGGATGCCTGTGTTGCCAAAAGTCCAAAATAAAAATAAACAAAGAAATAAATACATTTTAATTATGCATTTCTGAAACATGATTGCAATTTTGTTTAAAATTAAGTGACTATATCTTTCATTGACTACAAATTGACTGATGTTATTGCTGTGGAAGAACCGCAGTGCTGTCATACATGTTGTGAATTTGGCTGTTAATATTTGGTTGATGGACCACAGAAATGTGGTAATATGTGTGTGAGTGTAGCGTAACAATCAAATAATGTAGCTGAATGCTGACCCAGTGAGTGGTGGTCCCATGGTGAAGAATTAGCATTTGTCAGAAGTATAGTACAGTTATTCAGATAATCAGCTACGGGTCAGACTCCCTGTGAGGCTGTTTCAGAGTCAGCCGCTGCGTCGTGGTGGTTTGGGCGGGTATGGGAGAGAAAATAACGTCTTTATTGTTGTGTTAAAGCTTTTATGGCTTTAACTGCACTCTCTGGACGATATATGGAGGAGCACTTGGCTATAAAGAGGATGAGCTGGCCAAATAGAGCCTCATCTGTAAACTGGTCAGTAAATGACTATAGAGATTGGTATCTGAGCAGTAGGCAGGAGGGAGGGCCTCTTAAAGGCATATTTTAAACTGTAGGTTCTCGTCAACTTAAAGGCATAAGGAAAAAATAAATGTACCCATTTTTCACATTTGTTCATCTCAAATATAGCCACTCAGCAAGTCTTCGTTAGCGTCCCTTACTTATTAGCAGTGTGCTAGGGGGGTGCAGGGGGAGCTATAGCTCTCCTAGTGGTGACATGAGCTCCCCTGGAAACATGATTTGTGAAAATTTGGGGGAGCTCTACAATATTGATATGATGACCAAATAAATGCCATTTTGGTCATGATTTTTCTCACAGGTGTAAAATAAGTAAAATACAATTATATTTAGATCTTATTACGAAAAAAAATGTATCCTGCTTGCACGCTGGTGGGGGCGCTGCCTGCAGCCCCACCCACTACCCACTCACACGAGCTAGTTTAGTTAGCAAT
>JBBPCY010066136.1:0-12279 GCA_037974405.1 Brachyalestes nurse
CCCAAATCATTTTTCAAGAACCTCGACTCAGTTGTTACTAACTTTATCTGGAATTACAAAACCCACAGAATACATAAACGCCATCTGTGTAAACCCAAGAATGGTGGTGGATTAGCCCTTCCTAACTTTCTTTTCTACTACTGGGCGATACATGTCAGGATCCTCAGTTTATGGTTAGATGACTCCTACCACCAACCAAACTGGTTAAAAATCGAGAAGGAGGACTGTTTGCCCTTCTCCCTAGGAGCCATTGCGTTTTCACCAATAACATTGAATCGATCACTATACAACCACAACCCTGCAATACACAGTATGGTTCAAATCTGGAAACAGATTAAACTTAGTCTTAAATTGAGAAACATGTCTCTCCTTCTCCCAATCGCAGGTAACCCATCTTTACCCTCTAAAGTGGATTGCACTTTTGAACAATGGAAAACACAAGGACTTCATACAGTGGGGGATCTATACTTAGAAGGTACTTTTGCCACTTTCCAGCAACTACAAGAAAAATACAACTCAAAAGCTAATAATTTTTTTAGATACCTTCAGGTAAGAGATTACGTTAAAACGCACATGGAGAATTTCTCTATGGCCGGCCCGGATAAACTTGACGAATGTCTAAGTAAAGGAGACAAACCTGACAAGTCTATATCCCACATCTACAGCATCTTACTAAATGTTAATACCTCTTCCTCTGAGGTATATAAACATGCTTGGGAAGAAGAAATGGGTCAGCCAATCACAAACGACCTATGGGAGTGGAGTTTGAAAAACATACATAGCTGCTCCTTGAATGCTAGACACCAACTGATACAATTTAAAGTGTTACACAGCTTATATTACTCCAAATCTACACTGAGTAAAATATTCCCAGGTACCTCCCCCTTATGCGAACGGTGTCAGTTTCAAGAAGCTACATTAACCCACAGCTTTGCAACCTGCCCCAAACTAGAGAACCTCTGGAAGGATATACGCTACAGTTCCCTCTAAATCCAGATCTGAAAGTAATCATCACGGGGATCTCTGAAGAACTGAGAAAGCTAACTGTTCCCTCAGAGACAATTTCTTTCCTACGGTCTGATAATAGCAAAAAAACTTATACTTAAATTCTGGAAAAAGGCAGAGGCCCCCACAACATGTGGAACATGTGGATCGCAGAAATAACTACTACATTACAGTATTTACATGTTTTAATTAAAAGAGAAGGAAGGAAAATTCAGTTTCACCTTATATAAACCTTTGACTTAAGGGTAAATTGCAGGTTCAACATATACACTCAGCAAAAAAAGAAACGTCCTCTGACTTTCAACTGTTTTTACTTTCAGTAACTTAATGTGTAAATATATGTATGAACACTAAAAGAGTCAACACCATAAGACATAAACTAAAAATCTTTCACAATGTGTCCCTGAATGTCTATATTCAGGTTTGTCCACAGTGTGGAGTGGGTCCATTCCTTGAACTATGAAGTTAAGAATGAGATTATGGAAACGGTCCTGAGATATGCGACACTACTGGTTTGTATAGCATGGTCTTCATCATCCAGAAGCAGACATCTTCTCTTGGCCGTTCATGCTCCTTGTCCATGCATGCCATTTCATTTGGGTGGACCCTCTAGAAAATATATGATTGATTCATGATTATTGTGTGTGTTTATGGTAAGGTAAGCACTAGGGTTACATCTCCCTTGGTAAGCTAAGTTAATCAGGCCTACCCAAAAAAACTAAACTGAGTAGGCCTAGGTAAGAGGTCCTCTTCAAAGGGTCAAATGAAATGTGAATAAGTCTTATAACAGATTTGTGTAAACTTCCTGTCTGGTAGTCATAAAATGATAATATCCCAGTTCTACATTTCTCTGATGAGAGTTGATGTTAGTAGTGCTCATCAGATTTCACACAACTATGGAAAATAAAGGGGCCAAGGAAGCTATAGGCCTAGTTAAAATATTTTTCTCTCCACAAATTTAAATGACACTTATCTAATTTCACAATGATAAAAACTACATTTAGCCTAAGCTTTAAAAAAACTTTAACCAGAGATCAAAGCCCTTAGGCAGGCTAGTACCGCCATATCTGTGGGCTAGTTTTCCCCTGCTAGTCAGCATGGGCTAACATTCATTACATTATGTTATTCCCTCACTTTTGCTAATTTCTAACACTTTCACACACACATTTCATTATAGTAGGGAAATGAAAGAGTCACCTGAATGTGGGTTTCTGTCCTGTGGTGTAACGTTACAACACAAAACAAATAGGAACTATGCTACCTCACACTTATAGAACTAAAAAATGGTGTATTCTAAATTCTAAATAGGGAACTATTGTCTAGTGATCAAAAAAGCAGCCCACTCCGTCTTTACAAAAGCCCACAAATCTTACAATTTCTGGACTCGCTACTGGACCACAGCATCACATCTTTCAATGATGCTCGTCCTTAGAATTGAACAGCGTTATGTCCCAATACTTTTGTTCATTGATAGGCACTGTGAATTAAATTTATATTGGACGCAGGGCCAATATGGTGCCAGGGAGAGAAAAATCTCTCTGTTTCAGTGAAACATGATTGAGACTGAAGCTTCATACATAACAAAACGCGTGACATATTATTTACTAGTATGTATTAATACTAATCATTCATATTTAATATTAATAATTAATATTTCTTTTTATTTTATATTTTATTAATTATCTACGAGTGCACAGAAGGAAGGGTATTAGCTTGTTAGCTTGTTAGCTTGACCGCTTGCTAGCGTTCCCCACCACCACCAAACCAAGCTGGGCACTGGTGAAATCCTTGGAAAAACATCCATGCTCCGACTATTTGTTGACTGAAACTAAACTAAAAAGAGACTACACTAAAAAGAGACGTGACTAAGACTAATAAAAACTGAAATGACAGCTTGACACAAAGACTAGACTAAAACTAAAATTAAGAGCCATGGTGCGATATTCATACTTTGTTTTTATGTCCTGGTGTTTAGTTTGTCATCATGTCCGTCGGATCTACAAACAAACACATGTACAAATGCCAGTATCGTATAGATATCGGAAAATGTCATTTAAAATGCCGACACGCTTGAGAAACAGCAGGGCTGTGGCATTCTGCGAGCTCAGAGCAGACAGGTTTGAAATCATTTTAACTGGTCGTTTGACACTTTGACATCACTTTGATTGGTTGTTTGACAAAAAAGGTCATCACTTTGGTTTCACAGAGGTCATAGAGCAATAGTCTGGTCATCGTGTATTAGAAAGGTCATCCATCAAATTTGACAGATTAGCGGAAAGATCACTGAGCATTACAAAGGTCATCCATCAGTAGTAAATACGAAACACCTTCTGTCAAAAAAGATTTATGGCCCTGTCATAAAACATGTCATGATTTATGACAGGTCATAAAAATGTGTCATGATTTATGACCTGTCAATGTTCCTGGCCTATCAATCATCCTGGTTTGTCAAAATGTATTGTTTCCTGTCATGAAGGTGTGGACAGTGGCTTTGTATCTTGTCTCGGATCTCAGAACTTACGTTTACATTAATGGCATTTAGCAGATGCTTTTATCCGAAGCGACTTCCATGTCCTAACTACAGGGGGCAGTCTCCCTGGAGCAACTTGGGGTTAAGAGTCTTGCTCAGAAACCCAGTGGTGGTTTACTGAAGGTAGGATTCAAACCCATGACCTCTTGGTCCAGAGGCCAGTATCCTACCTACTAAACTACCTGCACCCCAGAACTCAAAGTACATCATCAGAGTGTATTAGAAAAAACAGCGGTTCTGTCTGAAATATAAGTATTTATTCCTACAGCAATTTAGTGGTTTGATTAATGTTAAGGCATGGGTGTTTATACACCAAGAGATAACAGGAGCGGGTTTCCGTGCTGTGTCCTGGGATGCTTGCAAATCCATGCTAACATCTGTAAAAAGTCATTTAAAAGTTAAAGTGAAAATGGTTTAAATGTGGAAAAACACAATGATGATTCCAAAGATCTGGTGACATCAGTTAGACGAGCAAGTATAAGACATAATAGTAGGGATGAAAAATGAGGAAAAACTTGGCCGAAAACCTAAACCAAAAACCGAAATAAATTATTATTATTAAATTAAAATAAATCTGTTACAAAACTATGAACATTTTTATTTAGCATTCATTCAATGCACAATATAAAATAAAATTTGAAATAAAATAATTTACTTGGCCTCACTCATGATAAGCCTAAAAGCAAGATAGCTGAAATATTATACAATTAAATATCTTCTCTCATTAAACTAGTGAATTCAAGTGCATTTTAATATTCAGAACAAAGTGCATGAACAAAGTGCATTCAGAAGTAGTGCTTTAAAAACTGTTGAAAGGCCTATAACAAAATAGTGAATTAAAACAAAAACTGGCATAGCCCATATATTAACTGTAATCACTGGAAAACTTTCTTTCATTTTCAAAAACACAGGTGTGCTCAAAGGGTCTTGCCTCTTCTGTGCTCATTCGGGATGTTTTGATTTTAAATGATAAATTAATCCCGATGTTGAGAGAGTCTTTGTGGATGCACACCTTCTAGAAATTTTGGCATTCCACGCTTTACAAACGGCTTTCCGTGTGTCTTTCTTAGATATATCGAAATGACTCTAATCCAGTCTGGCGCTTGCAGGCTGCGGTTGTTGATTGCGTCATCACTGTTTCGGTCGCATTAGAAACATTTTTCGGTGGCCGAATATTCGGTGCATCCCTAGTATATATGTTTATTTAGCTCTGACTCTTAGGAGGTACAGTATTTTGGATTAGTACAAGAATATGTTGTGTGTTTGCAGCCAGAGGTACCAGTGTGTGAGGCAGCGGAGTGCGTTAAGGGCTGTGTGGAGTGTGGTGCCTTCATGAGTTCTGCTATGAGCTGGCAGGACTGCGGCCAGCGCTTCTACTGTCCCTTCTGCGGCAAACTCACTGAAGGTCAGAATGAATCAGGGAGGGGTTGTTCTTTAATCTTTTTCTGTTCTTATCCGTCAATTTTGGCTGTCTAAGAAAGTCTCTGCCTTCAGTAGTTCTCTTATTGCATCTTTTAGTATAAAAAGAATATGTTGCACACCTTACTGAATTCAATGAGACTTTTTTTAATCATAGAAAACAACGTGGTATTTATATTTTCATCTCACAAAAACAACTGTCACGTTTTGGCACACAGTCTTTCTCTGAGACTCTGAACAGATGATCTCTGCTCTCAGTAATTCTGTTTTTGCGCCATCTCTTCTCATCTCTCTTCCTCTCCCTCAGTGCCGTGGCAGTCATATCAGCCCACTAACAAGGGGCAGCGGATTGACCGCGAGAAGAGACCGGAGCTCAGTTTGGGTTCATATGAGATCCTGGAAACTCAGAAGGTTAAAAGGGTCTTAAACATGATCTGTGGTCTGTGAATTATGTATGGGATATCCATCACGTTGCTTAATATGTATGTGGTTGGGTAGGGTTGGGCTTCAGTGTGTTTTGTGACTGGTGGAATGTTTTTGCACAAAATACACTCGGGGTCAGTTTCCGAGACAGGGATTAAGCCTAGTCCTGGACTCCCCTTTTTCTTTTCAATAGAAAATCTCTACTCACAGTGCTCCATAATCTAGGCCTAGTCTTAAACCCTGTTCGAGGAACAGGCCCTTAAAGTTGCCTTTTATATTAGAGACATCGGCCCTGTATGTAAACTAATAAGCCCTTTTATATGAATAGAATATTGGTGAATAGGATATTTTTACATACACTAACTGTAGCCCATCTGTTGCTGCACAGTTTACCAGCCCTTTTTTAGCTTGTCCATTAAATGTTGCATTGCATTATGTATCATTATACAACTTCTTTTAGCTAGTGGCATATGTACATGAATATTATGCTGCTGGATAATTTTACCGGTTTAACAAGTAAAATTTTTACTTCTCTAGACAAACTGTATGTGAATAGTTTTCCAGGATGAGCCAATGGAATTATGTGAATTGTGTGTTTGTGTTGAATAACTAGGTAAATAACTATTTTTTCATACTTAATAATGTTTGTAGCAATGTGAGGAGTGTCAGTAATGCAATAATGACCTTTTAGTCACTTACAGTATGAAGTACGTGTGCTCAGCTAGTAGTTGTGGTTTGGTTTCCTGACATTATTGTTCCTAGTCTATTGACCACATATCTTCTTACATTTGAGTGGAAATATTGGAAATATTGTGCATTTGTGGAACTCCAAGTCAGACTCACATATAACTGGAGTCAGAACAAAACCTCGTATCTCCAAAATAGTAACTGTACAAGATAAGAAAAAATTGTAATAATTTTTAATGCCAGTTGATGTAAAAATGTAAAAATACCAATTGTGAACCATCATGAAATTTTCACACAGTTGTCAGTTGGTGTTTTCAGGAGTTCAAATTGTCAAAAAGTTAAAAAAAAAAAAGGAGAACTGTGATTGACAAATAGATAGTCTAGTTAGATGTTTAGGTAGTTCCATGTATATTTTTAATGATATTTATCTAGTTTAAAATATTTCGTTTTTTATATTCAGCATTATGAATAATTGAATAATTGTCATATTGTAGTGCCATGGGGTTTTATGTGGCGCTAGTAGAAGAGCATCAGCAGTTACTGGGTTTTTATACACATTAGTGTCACTGATGCATTGAGAGTTCTCGAATGGTCAAAAATATCCAGCAAAGAGTGGCTATCTTCACAAACTGAGCATTAATGAAGAGCTGGGGGGAAAAGCTGCACATTAACAGTTGGGCAACAGTCTCTAAGGTACAAAGTAGCTTACACAGGTAGAGGTTTCTGATTAAGTAGTCAGCAATGTGTGTGAGACTGTGAGCATGTAATGTAACTTACACTGTTCTCTGTATCCGTCTCTTGTGTGTAGGGAGAGCCTGCTGTGCTGCTTTTGGCAATTGACGTGACTTCCATTGCAATAAGATCGGGACAGTTGGACTTTATCTGTCAGCAACTTTGTTCTTTGCTGCTGTCCTTAGCTGGGTATGATGGTATATGTCTCTCTCTCACACACACATATATACACACACACATATATACACACACACACACACACGTACTACCTCTACTCTGACTGTCTTATTTGTTTTAGGGGGGAAAATGCTGACCAGTCAGATCTCAGAGTTGGTCTGATGACTTATGACAGTAGGATCCACCTCTATGATCTCAGCCCAACTTTGTCTCGTCCCCACATGATGGTCCTCACAGACACTGACTCAGACCAGCTAGAGCTTCCTGTGAGGGAGGGCCTTCTAGTGCCACTTAAAGACTGCAGACAGACTATTGAGAGGTAACAACACACCAGGCAACAACACCAGATCTCAGCAATCTCCTCTCATCACCATGTTTTAATCTTTTGAAAGAGACTGTTCTCATATTTTTCCCAAAAGGACATTTGTTATGTTTGGTTATCTGGTTTAGTTGATCAAACAGTCCTCCTTTTACTTTTCCATGAACGATATTCCAGCCCCTCTTTATCCCATATAATTAAAAAGGCTGTTTTTGCCACTATGACTTTAAAACGTGTGTATGTAAATGTTATGTAAGTGTGTTCATGGTTCTAAAATCACAACCATGATGAATTAAAAACAGACTTTTTTAGTTTATCTGTGAGTGAATGAAACATTAACAGTGTCCACACAGTATATCAATCTATGTTCAAAAAAGCAAGTCCAGATCAGTTTTCCTTCATATGACCCCTTTAATGCCCAGGCTTGGTTTTAACACACACTGTGTTGCAAAAGGTTGAGCATGTTTCTTTAATGTGCAGCATTCTACAGCAGCTCCCGCTGTTTGATGCTGAGACCCAGGAAAGCTCGGGCTCACAAGATATTCCTGTTTCAGCTGCACTCAAAATCCTACAGGTAATAAGCTTCTGCCCCTGTGCACATCTATGTGATGTTCAAAAAATGTTTGCGTGTGATGCCAATTTTAAAACCCCAGTAATTATTAGTATTACATGTTTTTAAATTACAATAACTTTGGTTATGCGTGACATAGGAACACCAAACAAAGCTCAGGATGACATTTGACACCTGGAGCATCAACAGAAAACAGGGAAACTTCCATATAAGGACTTGTTTTGCTGTGTGATGACAATTTACCATTTGTAGTACTTCTAGCACAGTACTTCGCACTTTAACTGTTAATAACTAGAATGGATAACCATCCATTATGTCTTCTCATACTTGGACTGCGTAACCATGTCGAGTTTTATAACATCAGATTTCGATTTGCATTTACTAGTCTGAATATTGAATTGTCACATAAGAGTATCTTATTCTACAAAATGGCACATTTTATATTTTTCAAACAAGCTAAAGTTGTTAGAAATAATGCACTAAAATGAACAAAACATTTGTCTGGGAACATTAATTTTTCATACAATTAAATATTTAGTCATTGACAAATTTATGCAAGTTAAACATATATAATTGTCATCACATTAGTCATGCATACTCCAGTGTTGCACCGTGGCAGCATTCTTTACAGCATCAGAACAGTGACTGTACTGGAGTGAGTCAGAGTGCTTGGTGAATTATGCACGAATAGTGTGATAGAGCATCGCTACCCTTTTCATTCTTTCAAACAGGCTGCAGATTGTCCTGGGAGGCTGCTGGTTTTCCACTCTTCACCTCTAACTGAAAGCTTAGACAAGCACGGCTCTGCGGGCTTCTTCACCTCCAGCAAACCAAAGGTGAAATAAATTGTGCAGTGATAAAACAATGTAACTGTTTATTTTGTCAAAGAAGGTCTGTTTTTATGGAAACGTATTCTTTTTCAGTCCATCTTTCAAGCTCCAGACTCCTCCATCTCATTGGCTAAGGCTTGCGTCAGTCAAGGCTGCTCCGTGCAGCTTTTTGTGTTTTCGCAGCCGGATGTGGGCGCGGCTTGGCCTGGGCACCTCCCCTTTCTGACCGGAGGAAAGCTCACCTGCTACAACAGTCTACAGGTACTAAACACAGAATAAAAACTAGTTGATACACCTACACCTAACCATAAGCTTAATAATTTACTGAATGGCACATTTTAAATGATGTGCTGCGTCACTTAGACCACTGGTTTCAAACTCTGGGCCAAGAGGGGAATGTCTTGCCAGCTTCCAATGCACCTGATCCAATTATTCATCTCACCTAAGAAACCTTTAATAAGGTTAAATAAGAATTTTATAGCCAGGAGAAGACTAAAATGTTTGTTTAAGTGTATTACCTTATATGTATAATCCTTAGATTGGCTGCATAAGCTAAATGAGAGGTATCTGACTCCAGTCCTAGAGGGCCACAGGTAGCACTAAAATATATTATGTGGCTCCTCAGGAGCTGATATTGACCTTTTATCTGGATTATGATACCAAAGGTCATTCAATATGTTTCACAAGAATAGAATAAAACAACTTTAAGCATCCAAATCTCCTTGCCTCGACGTGAGAAAACACTGCTTGACATTTGGCCGCAGAATGGAGTTTTAATACTGTTTTTGGGGTCAGATGTCCAAATAATATCTCTTAAATTAAATGGAATTTGACGTGTACGCAGTGTTAGTATGCCTTGGGTGGTCTATATGGGCCAAGTCATTTTTTATTTTATAGCACAGTTTAAGACAATAAGCATCAAAGAAAGTGAAGAATAAACAAATATGAAGAATAAAAGACAGGGACTTCTGTGAGAAGCAGTGATGAATTTTATGTTTCAAACAAATTCCTTGTCTCTTAAAATGGTCTTAAATGAAATGAGGGAAGTTCACCAGCACACATACTTTAAAGTCTACATCACAAAACAGTGATTGTCAATAATCACTGTCCATTGTGTGGTCTTTTTCTGCTGCTAGAACATTATCATCATGTGCAATATCTTATTATTATGTGCAGCAGTCTTATCATGTGGAATATCACTACTTATGTCAATATTACTTATATACTACTGATCTCTATTACATACAATTACATACCTGTAATTACAGTTTGTGTTATTAGTGATTCACTTAACTGCAAGTTACGTATCTATAGTATTAATACCCCAGCATTTGTTAATATAGCATACTGTAATATATATTGGGTATTTTCTACAGAGTTTCTATTAGATTTGTTTATATTTTATATTGTTCATGTCTGTGTGTCTGTGCTGTTTCCTCTGGGATCAATAAAGTTTTCTGATTCTAATTCTTGTGCAGTATATAATGTTTTACATTTGATTGTCATGTCTGAATGTGTCTTTATGGTTCTCTCTCTAGTCAGAGTTGGAGAGAGAGCGTTTCTGTGGGGACCTGAACAGGAGTGTCAACACCGAGACGGCGTACAAAGCTCAGCTTAAAGTTTTTGTTAGCAAAGGTAACGTCAGGACTCCACTAACAGTCAGCTATAATCCATCCATGGTCAGGAGAGAGCACGTCCTTTCACAAATTACAGCAAAAAAAAAGTTATCATCACTTCACTGTCAGAAATATCCGCTCTTCAGAGAAAAGGACTGAGTGTTAAGTGTTGAGGTGAATAGTAAGAGGATTTTCAGGTTGGCAGATTGTGACTTTTTGTCTGACTTTGTTTTTTTGTAGAACTACGTGTGTCTGGTTGCTATGGCGCCTTCCTCGCCTGCCCAGATTCCCGCTGTGTTGCCATGGCAGCGCTTGATTGGCGCACAGCCCTGGCATTTGAGTTCACTCACAGCAAATCTCTCGATGAAACGAGGGGCGTGGCCATACAGGTGCGAAACTAGAATGAAATGTTCACAATCTTCTGCTGGCACAAACAACAGAATGGTTTTATAAAATGGTTGATTCTATTTCATTAAAATATGAACTCACATTTTGGGGACTTAATTGTCTGCCCATTTAATTATCTTTTTCCTTCTCTACACACATGATCACTCTATAATGAACTTAATTGTTTAGTGGATCGAAGCATGTGCTATAAAAAAGGAAGAACAAAACTGTGCGTAGCATCAGCAAGACAAAGAGTGAGACATGAAACGAAAGGTTTCTCAAGAATGGAGCACTGGAATTTTTTAATTTTGGCAGAGTTCCTCTTTAAATAGACCGATACAGGAAAACCCTGGGTCTACATGGGTTGTTCCATGTAGGTTTCTTATATATGACCTATGCTTTTTGTAGATGCTTTGCAACCCTTTAAATTTCCCACTAGTGGGACTAGTAAAGTTTTGTCTTATCTTAATCAGCCCAGTGAAGATAGAGGATATTATAAGGTTCTCGCATAATGCTGACCTCATTATATTGTCTGTGTTTGTCTCTGTGTGCTTGTAGGCAGTTCTGTCTTACAGCAGCTCTAAAGGAGAGAGGAGGACGCGGGTGCTCACTGTTACTTTGGGCTGCTCCCAGAACCTGCTGGACACGTTCCGGACCAGCCAGGCTGAGACACTGCTTACCTTCTACTGCAAAAAGAGTAGGATACGTTTCTAGAAATGTTTGGAAGGATTTCTATGAGTAGGACATCTTAACAATAACTGCTTGTCCAACAAGACTGTAGCTAAATAATGGTTCATTCGCAAACAGGACATACCCATAGGTCCTGGTATTTATTTATATTAACTGAGCAAACTGCACATTCAAGTTTTGTCCTTTAGATAAAAATGCCAAGTGTGCTTTCAGTCAGTTGTGTACACATGTTTGAGTGGGACTGTATATCTTATTAAGACAAATGATAGGCACTGTGAATGGAACTGTTCTTCATTTCTGCTGTCTGTTTTGTGTGACGTGTGTGTATGTGTGTTAGTGTATTGCTCAGCGGTGGAAGTTCCACTGCAGTGTCTTCGAGAAGAGCTTCAGATGGAGATAACCGAGGCCTTAGCCTGCTACAGAAAACACTGCTCTACTACCTCCGTCTCCCCTGGACAGGTCAGCCAGGAACAGGACGAAAACACACAATCGCACAAACACATGCTGTGGTGATTTTTGTAGGGAAACAGCATTTCAAAGCTATTGTTAGTATGCCTTATGACTAAGAGTACATGGATGTCTCTTGTTTTAGCTTAACAAGTGTGATTGCGCTAATTGCTTTTTGTCTGCTTGTCTGCCCCGTCTCTTGATATCTCTGTCTCTCTTTCTTTTTTGACTCTGTTGTTGTGCCACTGTGTCTATGACTCTCACTCTGCTTTTGTGCGTTCCATAATATCTGCAATCTCTGTTTCATCTCTCTTTGTCTCTCTCTCTCTCTCTATCATCATCTTCCTCTCTCTCTGCTTTCTGCAATACCTATAACCCTATATCCTCTCTCTCTCTCTCTCTCTCTCTCTCTCTCCCCCCCTCCCTTTCTCTCTTTCTGTCTCTCT
>JBBPCY010066147.1:0-12279 GCA_037974405.1 Brachyalestes nurse
CTCTCCACCACGACAAGGTATGATCCCATTGGAGAGGAATAATCCAAGAGGGTCAGCAACTGATCTAAGTTTTATGTCGTTTTGACTCAGTGGCTGATCTACTGCTGTGGAAACAGCTGTTAGATTCACCTTGTCCATAGTGAGACTAAACATCCTGTCTGACAAAGAGTGAAAGTAATGTAGTCTTCAGATCAGATCAGTAAGAAAACAGAAAGGATTTAAATAAATGACACCTTTAAATTGACCTTTGTGCTCTTGCTTCATCAGCCATCACTTTTCCTTCCCAAACTCTCTCCTCTGGTTCTCGGCAAAGGCTTAAAAATACAGTGTCCTGGTCCCAGTTTCAGTAGAACTGTGTCTCTGGTGAATGAGGGTCTGATGCTGTTCCCAGTACTTCCCTCTTTTCTGTGTTAGTCCTGTCCCAGTTGTTTTACCCTGGAGGTTTTAGAAAAGCTCCCGCTGCCTCAGTAGTTACTTCGGTTTTCTGGAGGTGAGGCTGAATCAGTGGACACAGGTGCATGCTCAGAACGCCTAGAATGGACACATTGAAATGAATGTCACATTTATTTTTTGTGGGCCCTTGGATCAAGATTCATTTGGGAGATGTTTCATCGACAATTAAAGAGTTGAGAAGTTTTATGTTAGCAGGCTTTATATTCATCATGAACAGACTCACCCAATTCTTTCTCTCAGTTGTGATGGAAATTTCATGAATCTTCCAATTAAGTTAAATTTCCATATTAAAACTGCAGCGACGATAAGTAGAAAACTGGTGAACGAACTCCAACAGACAGTGGCGGTTTCTACATGAGAAAAGGAAGAAAACATATGAGAGGGATGGAGAGTGAGAAAGATAAAAAGGTCTTATTTGCTTTTAAACAAATGACAATATAATCAGCTCACATTAATCTGGGTTAGCTTCTGCACCTGCCTCATGCCATTATACTGTAAATGTCTGTGGAAGGTCCTAACTGTATCCTCTATGAGAGCTTAAATGTGCATATAACAGTGGTTTTGCGCCAGAACCTGTGTTAGTAAACAAGATGCCACTGTTACTGTATAAATGAAAGAACTCTCTCTTAATTACTGACAAGCCCTGACACATTTTTTTAACCATATTTTCAAAGTGTTTCGACCACAATACATAACTGTTGATTGTGACAGTGAAAAGGTTTTGCTTTCAGTCAATTTTCAATGATTTCTCCATCAGTCTTCAGATTTGACCATTTTTCAATAAATGACAAACCAAATATGCTGGTTTTCTTGTTGGCTACGTGTGCTATATACATGCATTTATGACATTTAACCTAATAAAAATACATATATTTGATAATTACTGCATTTTCGTAATACAGCTTCACCAAAAATGCTAGATATGTTAAATATCCCTGGTTTTCACTATGATGTCACATGATGAGCCCATGTTTTATTTGATGATTGTACAGCTATTTTTGTGTGTTACTGGGCAGAGCATCTTCACAGCTCAGAGTAAAAGTGCTATGCTGTCCTTTCTCGCTCAATGTGGTATTTAGAGTAACAAGAGTCAACCACCCACCCCTCCACTATCAATAGGGAAACACAATCAAAACAAAATATAAATATACATGCATCATCGTACACATGTAAGGCTATTTTTCAAGACATGCATTAAGCCTGGTCCTGGACTACAAAGGATTCCGAATGTAGATTTCTCATTAAAAAGACATTTTAATTTTTGACCAGTCTTAAACTGGCACATCATGTTTGGTTTTCTTTATACAGTATCATGAGATTTGATTGTGTTAGGTGATCTGACTGTTACGTTAGGTGATTATTGGTAAATTAAATTTTATAATGACGCACCTTTTTAATAAAAAAGAATAATTATAAAATTCAGCCTATTGTGCATTTACATTCACATAAATGAGACCCACCTGTGGAAATATGTATGTAAACTGTACCTATGCCGAATCCATACTGGTTAGAAGTATTACAGATATACAAGCCATTATTATCAGAGATCAGTTTAATTTTCAGTCTGTCACCATCAGCCCTGCTGGTAAGAATCCCATTCACCCTGTTGTCAAAAATACAAATTGTTAATATTCCATTGCATAAAAATACTGGACATTTTTTCATATAGTTCACATTGAATTAATGTTTTTTTCTCCTCCTACCCCCTCATGGGACAGTTAAAGCTGCCCTGATGCATGCACTCTTTAGCAGTTTAAATGGCCATTTAACAGGAACAAGCTTGATGTCACTATTGCTCATCCTTTTCTAAATAAAAGTTGATGTGATATCATGATGTGAAATAAAATAAAAACTTTAGACTTCAAGTAAAAACTGCAGTCACAGCAGCAGTCTGTTGAACATGAAAGTGAAACATGATAAATAAGAATGTAAAAAAAAAAAAAAAACACCCGCCCCATTACCTGCTCCAGATGAACTTTGTAGGGGGTGGATTGGCTTCAACTACACAGCAAAATTCTTGTGGTGTTGTTGGAACATTTACTGAAATAATACTCACAAGCTGTGGAGGATCTAAGAGAAAAAGAGCAAAAGTAAGTTTAGGTGGTCTTAGAACATTATAACGGGAACAGAACTGGAGGCTGACAATAAAACATAATGCTAAACTGTACACCTAGTTTACAAGATCTGTAATGAGCTTCTTGGGTCTATCTATGCCTTTGCTGAGGCTTAGAGAAGGTTTTCCTTCATTTGTTATGCATATTTAAGAGGTGCTTCTGTATACTTCTGCTACTCTTAGCTGCTGACAAACTGAAAAGAAGGAAATTCTGAAATATGCTGTTTTGAAAGTCTTCTGATGCTGCAAGACAAAAGCTTTCTGCTTTCATCACACAAGTTGCTAAGGTTCTAAAGGGTAAAGGGGGAATTCATTCATTGCTGTTGGACAACACAAACTGTGTAATCTTCTCTGGGGAAACAAGGCTAAATGTATTTATACTTTACTGTCTCTCATTGACAAAATACAACACATAATATTTAATATTTTAATATTTGAGTCACTACTGCAACACTGAACCTGCTGACAGTGACTTACAGTGGATGACTATTGCATAGTCCAATATCAGTTCCTTTTCTAGGCTGGTGTGGTTCACAACACACTTGACTTTCTGCTGATTTAGTTCTTTGGATGCTGCACCAATCAGATAGCTTTTGACAGTGTAGGATCCATCAGTGTCCACAGAAACATTAGTCTTCACTTTTATAGAGTCAATCAGAGCTCCCAGATGCCAGGACACTTCTGGAGCAGGTCGTGCTTTAACAGCAGTGCAGGTTGCCAAGATCACTTCAGACTCCCCAACAACAGGAATCACATCAGTAGTCACACTGGCAGCAGGAGGAACTAAACATGAAACATCTCAGCATAAACATCTCAACATAATTTAGAATGAAAATGGAAAGCAAATCATATATAATTTAGATCAGTCTATGCAAACCAATTTTCTGTAAAAAACAATTATTTGAATTCACTGGGTGAAAATACTGGGGGTCTGAGATGATGAAACTGAGTTAGCCTATCAGTTTTTAATCTTGAAAAACTTCACTGTTACTTTATCAGTGTTAGGCTGTCCTATGGGAAGGTAAAGCACTGTTAAGATTTTCTTCATTTGCTTGCCATCACTTAGCAAAAAGTAGTTTATTCAAGTGTACTACGAGTACACTTATTTTATACTAAATCTAAGGCAGTATAATTGAAGTTTACTTTCTAATATACTATATCTGATATACTTGACTTTTACTGATAAGTAAAAACAAAGTATATAAAGTATGCTTCTGTAAACTTAAAATGGCCTTATAAAGTATACTTAAAGTATACTTTTATAAATATAAACATGTTCCAATTTTGTCCGAAGAAGTATTAAATTAGCATAATTTCTAGTACACTACAAGTACATGGTCTGTATACTTGCTATACTAATACTCAAGCATACTTCATAAAATGAACTTCAGGTATACTACTTTTTGCTAAGGGATATCATTAATACTGGCCAAGACACAAGATTTGTCCACCTGTCCATCTGCCCCAGTACCAGAACACTGCAGACTGCTTAACTACTTTAACTGTAATCAGGTCTTCATGATTAAGATGTTTTGGTACAATTCTAATGGCGTGATTTTCTTTTTAATAATGTGTCAAAATTAAAAATACCTCAAGCAAAGTTAGAGTTTAGGATTCTACTGTAATTTCAACCATTTACACAGTTCAATGTGAAATGAAACCAGATTCCTCCCGGACCATGGAGCAACACAAACAGAAACACCACAAGACTACAAAACTACAGACAGGGCAGGACTAAAGAGAGAGTGGAAGAGAGACACAAGAGCAATAGTGTAATGCTTTTCAGGACAAGACAACATGCAGTACAGCTGACAGGAGCAGTTACAGTGTTAGTTTGAATGACAGTGGCATTACAACACATTATTCTAACAGCAGACTTGTTAAAATCAGGCCATACTATATAGACGCAGTCAGGTATTTTTTTTACTCCAAAAATTTATGTCAGAACTTCAGTTTGCCTGATCCATGGCCTAGTTCAGTATATTGGTGCAATGGTATTGTATTTAATATTGTATGGATCAAGATAAATGGTCCAAAATTACTTGGAGCAAAAAAAAATGTAATTAACATTCAGTATAATTTAAATTTTGTAGTTCATTCTGATATCCACACCTCTTTTTTTATCCATGACCTCCACTGTTTCATTGAAGATTGCGGTTTGAAACCATAGTACAAGCAAATTTTTTTGCCCATAAATCCAAACTTTGGGTGTCTCCAAACACTGGTTTTACAGCAACTACACAATCACACTACACATTTTCTCATGGAAATGTATCTAGTTATTATTTTTATTCCACCCATTCCATGTGCCCTAGAACCCGCCCTATTGTGCTTGTAAACAGCTAATCAATCAGATGATCAGGGGCCGAGTACTGATCATTTAAGAAAAATCGATTCTCGTGGTTGAGTTGACACACAGCAGACTCCTAAATAGACTTCAAGATCCTAAAGCTTAGGTCAGTTACATAAAAAAGGCCTGCGTCACTGTTTGTTGTGGTTTGATTAAAAATCATCAGCCTGTGAATGCTGTCCTTAACGGTAAAAATTGCCAAAACAAAAAGGTTCGAGGGCCTACACACAACTTCTATAACTTCTAAAGAACACAAAGTATGACCGTGGACAGACATCTCAATTTTCAAACCACTTCCATTTTCCGAAGTTTCTTCAATTTCTGAAAAACGGATCTATAAACAGCGAGATGATAACAGTAAACAGATCTTACCTTGTACAGTGAGATACATTTTTGTCTGATATGTTCCACTAGTGAGCATGCTAAAGACGCAGGTGTAGTTTCCTTCATCAAGAAATGTGACATTCCTCAGATGAATTGTAGCGACAAGATCTTCAGTGTTTCCAATAAATGTAACTCTGTTGTCTAATCCATTCAAATGATCAGTTTTGCCATCTGAGGTAATGGAAAAAATCTTGGTATTTATAGGAAATTTCCATGTTGTTTTTTGCCATATGATCTGTGTTGGTTTTTCATTTGTGCCCACAAGCAAACAGAACAAAGTGGCATTGTCTCCTACTGTTACAGCATCAGTGCGACCAAGAGCCCTTATAGCTATTTAAAAACAAAGAAAGCAAGAATAAGCATAAATGTAACATCAGTGTAACACATACTAAACTTTAACAATCACACTCGCTTAAATGCATCCTCTAGTTTTTATTATTTGCCCAAAAATACTCACGTCCAGGTATCCTCACCCATAAATTGCTTGGTAAGAGCTAGTACAACGAAAAAGGCGTTGGACACAGGGTTCCAATCTGCATGGGGAGCTATTTTGTTTTGCCCATAAAACCAATGTTTGGGTGTCTCCAAACACTAGTTTTATAGCAGGCAATCACGCTTGACATTTTCTTGCAGAAATTCATTCTCTAGTTCTTTTTTATAGTTGAATTTCACCTCTTTTTTGTAATACTGAAACTATTCCAACATCAAAGTGACTGTTAATATTTGTAGTTGTGGGCCTGCATATAATTTTGTGATTGGTTGATCAGGGGCCAAATATTGATTAAAAATATACTTTCTATTGTTATATTATCTCTAGGGGTGTCGAAATAATGTGTTAATTTCGACCAATTAATCACAGGAAAAGTCATGTGTTAAAAAATAACGTTGATTAATCGCACCACGTGCCTTTAACCCGGCCCAGTGTTCTGTCGAAACATGCTATCCATCGAGATGTGTTCCCGTGCCCTTCTGCGCATGTACCGTTCCACAGTCTTGGGATTCAGTGCCATGCTCATAAATCCATGCTACCTAGTGTTAGAGAAGTTGCTTTATCTTTGCTGTGTTGTTAAATACTTTTACAGCAAAAATGTGTGCGATTAATATAGATGTATTTATCAGAGACCTTGTAATTAACCCAATTAATTTGTTAAATAGCATGATTACTATACACTTAAACCTTATTTTAAATAGCTGTCATAATCACCAGTTCTTCTAACATACTATTGATGCTGTTCTTAATACACTGCTGTTTGTTTGTTTCAAAGTCTCTGTTTACCCAAAATGTTTGCACTTTTTTTTGACAAGATTTTGAGTTTGTTTTTCTTCCTTGGCATTTCCTTCACTTTTTCCTCTCTCCAGGAATTTATTGGTAGTATGTCAGATGGTCCAATTGGAAACTGGATTTATTATTGTACTCCTATGTGTGGGCTTATTTACAGCAGACTTGCATGAGGGACAGTGTCAAAACATTTTAAGCAAGCAGTTCTGAAACCACTGCTAAAAAAATCTAATCTGGATACATCAGTCTTGTCTAATTTGAGAACTATCTCTAAAATACCATTTCTTTCAAATGTTTAGAGGAAAAAATACTTTTACAACAGCGTCCTTGAGATTTGATAATGGTCTATTTGAGCTGTTCAGTCTGGTTTTAAAGCTCTCTACAGCACCGAATCTGCACTGGTAAAAGCTTTTAATGACCTGCACTATTGATTTGAAAGATATTGCCCCTGAGTGGTTCAGGACCTATTTGTCGCACATGTGTTTTTCTATTAATACTTATACCTGCGTGTCCTCATCATCATTTTTGTCTTGTGGGGTTTCTTATCTGCCAATAAAATGGAATGACATTGACTCACTAAACAGTATGGCTGGAATGTTCTGATGACATTAAAGCCTGGATGGTGAAACTAAGAGTGAAACTAAGTTGATCCTAATGGGATACCCATTAAACAAAACTAGACAAATCAGAGGTCTTTTTAAAATCCAATATTAAACATGGGCGTGATAATGGATAGTCTCTAAATGTGGACCAACCTACAAATCGAGGCGTTTAACTAAGGTTTAACGTTATCCTTAATCATTTAGAGAAGGATACACGTGCGTTCATCTTGTATGCTCTGTATTCTGGTTCTAGCCAGTCCTTAGTCTCTCGCCTACAGGTTGCCTAATATGCTGCAGCTTATCTTCTTACTGAAACTCATAAAAGAGAGCACATTACTCTTATACTAACCTCCCTTCACTGGCTCCTTGTACATTTTAGGATACATTTTAAAACTGTATTATTTGTTTTTATGCAATTACATGACCAAGCTTCATCTTACATTTATGACCTCCTCTAACCCTAGGTCCTGAGATCAGTAGGCCAGCTTCTTTTAGTTTCTAAACCTAGACTCAGTCAAAGAGGCAAGCAGGCTTGTCTTTTTAATCTTCTACTACAAGTCATTTTTATTCCCTGGCTTTTAGCTGAGTTTATTTTAGGTTGCTGGAGTTAGTAACCATCAACTCTGTGTTTGTTCATAATAGGTTAGTGTGTGTATGTTTATTTATGCATTTTTTGTATTATATTACATTGTGTATATTACTCATATACCATATTTTTCAGTTGACCATATTGATTAACTACCGTTGTTCTAAATAAATACATTTGAACTGTCTGTGTCTACGTAGAGGTTATATTTCTTCTTGACTGAAATGGTGTTTAAATATAAAAGCAATATAGGGAAACTGTCACAGATTAACTGGATATTTTTTCTTTAACAAAAAAGCCGGCTACTACAGGAATATTATAGGGAGAATGATGTGTTGTAGATTTTTACAGAAGAATTAAACAGCACAGCAAAAAAACCAATTTCGTAAACTTTGCTCTGTGTCTTACAGGTTGCTAAGACAAGTGTTCTTATTGTGGAGTGGACCTATGATTTCAGAACCTCTCTGTGAAATGTCAGGAGAAATTTAGGGTTGCACTGTCTATAATAAATCTATTATTAACTGCAGGACTTAACAGTAAACTATAGAAACTGTCCCAGCAATTATGTTTTAACAGGAATTATGTAAACACAAAAGTGTTGTGATGGTTTTATGATCTGAAGTAGAGTGTATTTATACATATAAGAACATGAAGCAGAGTGTGTAATTTGGCCATGTTAACGACGGAAAAGTGAGGAGAAGTCGAAGTGTAATCAATACAGTAGTGTGTACATACTAAGGTAAGGCGGGGAGATACAAAGCGTGGTAGTCACGTTAAGTTACCTGTTTAATCACATTAGCGGAACAGAGAGAAACTTTAGCCTATTAATTACAGTTCTGTTACCTGTACATGTGCCGTAAAGCCGAACGGACAGAAAAAAACACAGAAGAAGATTATTCCATAAAAAATCCATTGCGTAATCCAAACACGAACAGCTAAATAAAAAAGATCAACTTGTACTCGACTCAAGTGTACTCGACTCCAAGACTCCAAGTGTACTCAAACATAAGGGCGTCCGCTCCGAATCTGCCAGAAAACTTTAAATATAGGGAATATAAGGAAAAAAACAACGTCCCGCCTCTCCAGGTGACGCATTCCTCTTCTGGCGTAGGAGGTGACTGGGTATTCCCAAATGAGCTATACGGCTATGGTAAAATGATTATTATTTATTATTGTCTACATGTACATAAAAGCTTTTGCATATCTTATCTAATTTATAGCCTTTGTTCATTTTCAAACAGTTTTCTACCTCTACTAGTTGTGACTTTGGCTCTGCCCCTGTTTGCAGTCCTATGTGTGGTCTTTTATATGCAGTACAAAAGCACGTTTTTAAACTAAACTAATCTTCTGTGGATCAAATCTATTTTCTCTGCTGATGTGAGGCTACTAACCTTCACTGATCTCCAGTTCAAGTATCTCAGCAGAGGGTCCTGATTGCTTAGGAAGACCAGGGAGCTTCAGTAGATTGACCTTTTGTACATACATACCTTGATAATTAGTTCTTTTATTTTCCTTAAATAAAATATTTTCTTTACATTCAAGTCAAGTCAGCTTTATATTTGTAAAGCACATTTAAAACACTGAAGTGTATAAGTTCTGTGTATGCATGCGTGTTTCACAGTATAATGTAAATAGGAAATAAATAAATAGAATGAAATAAATAAAAAAGGCTCATAAGGAACAACGATATGTGCAGACTGCTGGTGGACTGGTGTCGAGACAACAACCTGAGCGTTGACAAGACTTCAGGACTCCGCCCCATACATCCCAGTTCACAGAAACAACTCGGCTGGAGAAAGTCAGCAGTGTGTGGTTCCTGGGTGTGCACATGACAGACAACCTCAGCTGGACACTCAACACCACCACCAACACTACAGAAGCCGAGCAGCACCTCCACTTTCTGCAGAGACTATGTAAGGCCCACTTTCCCCCTCCCATCCTCACCATCTTCTACTGGGGAGCCAACAAAGCACTTTCTGGTTTGGAAACTGCAACAGCGCCAACCAAAAGTCCCTTAAGCGGCTGGTGAGAACAACAGTCATCGGTGTCCCCCTCCTACTGAACTGTATAAGAATTGCTGCATCCACCGCGGAATCGGCATCATCGCAGATCCCTCCCGTTGTCTGGGAAAAGGTTCAGAAGAATCAGAACTACCATTACCTGACATCAGCAGTTTCTTCCCACAAGCTCTTATATTCCTGCACCTAATACATGGGTCTGAACAGGGTATGACCCCATACCGAACTACTAAGCAATTGCACATGAAACTTTTGGCAAACATCAATTCAGTGCACCGACATGTTTAAAAAAATGCCTACTACCCCTCACTGCTCTAAGCTTTTTACAAATACATAAAAATAAAATAAAACAGAAACATGAGTTTCACAGGCATGGCAAGAGGTATTAGACTAAAACAATCCAGTGAGACAAAGACAAGTAATACAGGCCAGACCAGCTTGACCCACTGCAGTTTGCATTCCATGACAACCGGATGATCGATTATGCAATTTCATCTGCCCTTCATCTACACTTTCTCACTTAGACTCAAAGGACATCAGAATGCTGTTCGTAGACTTCAGTTCATCATTCCACTGAGACTGGTATAGGAAAACTGAGTCTACTTTCTAGGAACACCTCACTCTGTAACTGAGTCCTGGATTTCCTAACTAACAGGCCTCAGTTAGCACCTCCAGGACCATTAGTATGAGCGCCAGATCACCTCAAGGATGTGTGCTCAGCCCACTGCTGTTCACTCTGCTAATGCACGACTGTACTGCCCAATTCAGCACAAACACAACAGGAGTGGGGCTCATATGGAACGATGAGTCAGTGTACAGACAGGAGTTCAGACAGCTGGTGGATTGATGTCGAGACAACAACTTGAACGTTGACAAGACAAAGGAGATTGTCATCGACTTCAGAAGGAACTCCACTTCTCTACGCCCCACTTCACGTCGACAACGTCGCTGTTGAGAAAGTCAGCTGTGTGAAGTTCTTGGGTGTGCCCAACTCAAGAAGCCCAGCAGCACCTCCACTTGCTGAGGAGACTGTGGCAAACATCAATTCAGTGCGCAGAAACTTGTTAAAACATATCTGTTTTGTTCTTTGATACTATAACATAATGTTGCAGTGTTTTTTTGTCTCTGTCTTGTTTCTATTTTGCTCTGTCCAACTGTACTTTACTGTTGTGACCTGTTTAATGTACACCATTTTGCTTCAGAGAACGCTATTTCAACCCTCTGTGTACCTGTGTGTGTGGCTGGGTTGACAATAAACTCTCTTGAATCTTGAATCTTATAGACTGGGGGGCAAGGATGGAGTTGATCAGTAAGGTGGACAAATGCAATAAACTCTGGTGACTCACTATGTCTCTCATTTTGCTTGCTTATTCCCAAAACAAACAAACAAACAAACAAAACGTATCACCATCCCTTTATTACTTCTGTCTTAACTTATGACTGGTCATGTGTTGTTTTATTGTCTTAGATATTGTTTGACAGGTGTTGTTTAGGAGTATGGAGTGTTTAGGTGTTCTGAGCTTGCAGCAACTTTGTTGAACAGTAGACGTTGATTTCAAGTTTAGCTTGCAGGTTTAAGAAACAGATGTGGACTACTTGAGCACTGATGTACGTCGCTCTGTATAAGAGCGTCAGCTAAATGCCGTAAATGTAAATGCTTTAATTTAGTTGATTAATTGTAAGTCCTAAAAACAGTAGTCACTGTGACATCACATTTCATAAACAACGCTTATTATAGCTCACAGGAATGCAGATGTATTGCTGCACTGCTTCCCTCTGAAATATTTAACTGCACAGTCAATATGTTTAGGTATAACAGTAAGGTGGAATTTAACTCTGCAGGAGTATAGTCCTATATAAGACACCGAACTGAAAAAGGCTAAACAGATCATTTTTACTGCTATAGATACAGATGGTATTATAAGCAAATTAATACTCCAGGCCCCCCAAAAATGTATTTCACATGTATTTTTACAAAGCATTGTGTAAACAAAAATTAATACCACTTAGAAACCTTAATACTTACATTATGTCAAAACAAAGCAAATCAGTCTGAGCCATATTCCACATTACTCTGGAGTAGCTAATTTATACACAATTTGTATATAACAAGCTTGTTTTAAAGCTATTAAAATTACAGTTTAAGACAGGCATGTCCAAAGTCCGGTCCACTTTCAGATTTTATACGGACCGCAGCTTCGGTCTTATAATGTATTATTGTTGGCTCGCTATCTCTGTCAGAATATTTAAATAATTAAACTAAAACAATTTAATTCCTCATTTCACCACACGGTGGCAGCACCATTCTAATGCTATCTGACTCTGCATCCTTGAAATCCAGATCTTAGCATCACATTTCTCATTAGTGTCAGTTATCTGCTCCTTGATCAATTTGAAATTGAGTGTTTTGAACGGTGACATCTGCCAGTATTAACACTGAAAAGCCTAAAGCACACTAATGAACTTGGACTTATGGCACTTCTTTTACCAAACT
>JBBPCY010066168.1:0-12279 GCA_037974405.1 Brachyalestes nurse
GGCGTAGGTGGAGGAGGAGGAGGAGGGGGGGGGGTCAATTATCCAGAGCCGTGCGCGCACACCGGAGTACCAGGGTGTCGAGGGGGGAGGGAGGGGGGCCAGTCAAGAGGTGGTGGTGGGGAGGGGGGTATCCCAGTGGGTCTCCTCTTAGGGTTAGAGTCCAAAAAATAGAGGAAAAAAAGAAAGGGCTGGAAAAAAATGAATAAATAAATAAATAACAGCCCCAAGTTGGTGTCTCGTAAGAGATTTGAAACCGGGGGTCTCCGATTAGGAACGGCGCGCGCGGAGGAGAAAAAGAAGGCGCATCGTCTCAAAGGAAGAGGAATAATAGTAATGAAAAAAAAACAAAAACAAAACAACAACAACAAAACAACAACAAAACAACGGGATCAGCCGGGATCAAGCAGGAGAGCAGCTCGGGCTCGTGGCGCGGAGAGAGAGAGAAGATAGAGAGAAGAAGGAGAAGAAGAAGGAGATGGAGGGAGGAGGAGGAGGAGGAGGAAGAGAGAGAGAAAGAGAGAGCGAGAGAGAGAGAGTGAGGCGAGCGGGATCGCGGGACGAAAAGAGCGAGCGGGGATGAAACGGAGCGAGCGCTTCAAAAAAAGGAGAGAAATGAAGTGATTACCGACCGAGAGGGAGGGATGGATGGAGCAGAGGGGGGAAAAGCTCGCGTTCCCCGGGGGGCAGGAGGGATTGGGTGGAGAGAGAGTGAGAGAGAGAGAGAGAGAGAGAGGCATAAACCTCCCTCCCTCGCTCCTTCCCTCCGTCCCAACGCTGCTGCTCCGACTCGCCTGGGATGAGGGGCGGGGCTTTGACCCTAAAAGGAGACGCTTATTTGAATATCGAGCGCGGCTCTCCAGTCCGATTGGCTGCGCGCGGCCCATGCAGGCGTGGCTCCGCTAAAGGTGGGAGAACTGAACGAGCCTCGCGCCTTCAACAGGCAGACAGGAGTCAATACTCTATTATCGATTAGGCTGCGATCGATCACCCCTGATTAACTGTAGCTGAAATATTGCGATCAGTTACCGATGATAAATACATCACGATCGATTAAGTCTACTCTGAAAAAAAAACATATGACTCAATAAAATTACGATCCATTAGGCCAATTATTGCATATTAGGATCGGCTACATTATGATTGATTATCCATGACCCATGAATCATGACTGATCGCTGCTCTTTATTATTCATGAGCAACATTATCATCGATTATCTACATTTCAGAATTGATTAGGGCTGCACGCTATGGCTGATCCCTCTATAATTGATTATACCTACAGAATGAAATGGCTTACAGGTTATTAAACATTATAACGTTATAATGTATGCAGTTTTATGGGTTACAGCCGCTATAAGCTGTTTATTATAATCGATTATTAGCAAAACGTACAGAAGAGGGTGAATTAGGTTTAATGGATATTGTAAAGGTTAAAAGGTTACACCGAGCGTCTACACCAGCACGAATAGTCTTGTTGTTGATACGTTCTTAATAATTAAATCAACGAATAAAGAATTAAATGGTTCAGTATTTAACAACGAATGAACAGTCATGCATGTTATATAAGATAGAGTTTGCGTATTTGTAATGATGATGATTCTTCTCCTTCTTTTTTCTTCTTCTTGTTATTATTATTATTATTATTAGTAGTAGTAGTAGTAGTAGTAGTAGTATTAGCATTATTAGTATTATTATTATTGATGGTGGTGGTGTGGGTTGTCATAGTTGCTGTCATATTAAATAGCCTTATATCGCTTTTTGCGGGTTTTGATGTTTTTTTTCTGAGCAAAAATCCCCAAACAGCGCGGCTTTAATCAGAATTCCTCAGCAGCAGCGAGAATTAAATATTAATCAGAGAAGGAGGGGGGGCTTGAAAACGGTCCCCAGGGTTTATAACCCCCCCCCCACACACACACACACACACACACACACACTCTATCACACACACATGAACCCTGGTTCAGTAGATGTGAGGGGAGAATGTAGTGTTTAGGAAAAAAGAGCGCGCAAGCTCGGCACTCGACTATGGGTTTATTACTGATCACATCAACAGCTGTCTGTACCACCATTACCTTAATCATTAAGCATTATAATTACAAAAACGATTATTATTATTATTATTATTATTATTATTATTATTATTATTATTATTATTATTGAAAAGTTGAAAAGCTTGTTTCAGTATGTTGTGTTTCTCAGCACTCCAGCATTTTTATTATTATTAATAAAACTTCTTTAATATACGGTTTTTCACGAGCTGGACAGAAACAGGTACAATCTCTCTCTCTCTCTCTCTCTCTATCTCTTTCTACGGACTGCTTGTGATACAGACACCCTCGGTACAAGCTGCAAGTGCACACACACACACACACACACACACACTTGCTGCCCCACGCTCCATAGGCTGAAAATCGTGTGACAGGCCAGTTTGACCACTGTGCCCAACACTCCGCACGGATGTACATATATATAATAACATACATGGAATCAAATTCAATCGAATATTCAATATATAACATTAAACCGACAAAACAAGGTTAAATATTAAAGATAATGATAATCAAAATAAGGTGCACTGAAATTATTACAATGGAGCTAAACTAGTATAGGCTTCGATTAATTTCAATGCACCTCGTTTTGATGATCATTCTCTTCCACATTTAACCGTGTTTATTTGTTAATTTATTTACTTAGATAAATGTGTAATACTTTACGTGGATAACCCAGTGTTTAAGATGCCATCCAATCAGTTAAACATCTATTAATTTTACTGTAATCCAAGCCCAGCCTTCACCTCCATCCGGAGCCTGGTCCCAAACCCACCCCTGCTCCTTATCCTGACCTTCACCCTGAGGCTGCTGAGAGCTTCACTGGTTTCTTAATATTTTGAACATCTGCAGATGATCTACAGAGTGGTCTCCGAATAAAGTGGGACCGTTGCATGAGATGAATTGTCCCGGGTTACTGAGGGTGTCCAGGCTTCATTCCCCTCCCAAGTGCTGCCACCTAGTAGTCATTCATTAAAAAAACTACAATTGAAACTGGCTTGTCAAAGAAAGTCTAGACTATTCCTGTAATCGATAGGAGCACATAGTCATCAACAGTTATAAAACTGATCTGCCTCAAAATGCATTGAAAGAAATGTTGTTTTCTTATTAACGCGCTTTATGAATACACCGATTTTACATTGATACACCGGTTTTCAATTAATGGGTGCCTTTTTGGGGATTAACTTGAAATGTGGTCTTGAGAGGATCCTGGGCACAAACATCTGAACCTTTCTGTTCAGTTTTCAGTTTATAATTATCCCAACACAAAACAGATGAGCACATAAACGCATCGAAGGGTAAATATCAACACTACCATCACACACAATCACACACCTTCCAAAACAGCCTATTTTAAAAGCTACAACAATGTCAGGCCTACGGTATAAACCTTGAAAGGCCTTAGAGCAGATTTTTTCCATTTATTTCACTTCAGCATTTGGTCGCAATTAAGGCTTTATTTTTTGTCTAAATTCAGACGTAACTTCGCATTAAATTATGTTTTCTCTGTAGAGGATGTGAACAAATGTGTCGTTTGACCGGGGGTGCCAAAACCGCTGTATGAGTGTATGAGCCCCCATATGTTCGAGGCCCCTTACGGTCAGAGGTCCCTGAGCACTGGCCCAATCAGTAATCTACTCCGGATAACCGTGGTCATTACTTTGGCCACACATTTTGATATCAGTGATGGGTTATTAGACCAATATTGTTCACTGTCGTCCTTTTAGCCAGCATGCTACTAATGAAGATTAGCCTAATATACACTGAGCTAATATTCAACCTCCCCGCCTTCTTTCTCCGCTGGCTTGGAAAGAGATTACTGAAAGCCTTCTGGGCACATTTGGGTTATTAATGACATCTATAAAACACAGATCACCGGAAACAAGACGAGACTCTTTATTTTCAGACTTGCATGAGAACATAAACGATTCAAGAGATGCTTTCTTAATAAAAGAAGGGGTGTGAGGGTTAAAGTACAAAAAAGTCCAAAATCCTTAGACCCAATCTCATGATGATCTTGAAGAATTTCCCTGCGCTTCAATATGAACTTAAATCCCCACTGGCTCGAAACACACTTACAGAAGACAGTAAGTTGGATAATTCTTTATATATTCATCATTTTTAAACATTTAATCCCCTGAATTATCCCAATCTCATACGTAAAGAAGTATTACTTTTAGGAGAAAAGCAAAAACAAGCAGAAACAATCTACCGGTGAAAAACGTTCCGCACTAGGGGTTCTATTTTAAAGCCAAATGCGCCATCTGGTGTACAAAGCGAGAACGTTTCAGAAAATATTTCTGCAAAGGCCAGCGTAGAGCACAAAGGTGCATATGCACATGCAAAAAATAACAATACAATAAAAACATTGTCAGTATGCATTAGGCTACATAACGTGTTCACATAGCTTTCATGGCAACTGATATAAACCTGCATAAAGATTTAATATCAGTACTGAGCAAAGCAGTGATTTGGAATAAGCCTTTATAAATGCTTATCTAGCTTTATGTCAGCTGTCATAAGAGGTTTATGTAGGTGTCATGTAGCCTTATGAATGCTGGCCTTCAGCAAGCCACTGCTTCAAACCGTGTACTTCATAGCTTTCTTATAATTCGTCTCTCAGCTTCACGCAGGACTTTATTCCATACAGACAAGCCTGGAATAGCCCGGTCATTCCTGTGAAAGCAAAACACAATTACTCTAACACTCATACTCTAGCATTACCCTCTAACTGTATCACCAACTACTTGTGTGCTTTGATTTTGGATTAACTGCTCAATCACAACCAGACAAAGTTAAGGAACAGTACAGGTGTGCCCAGCAAAGAAGGAACGGCCATTCAACCGCGCCAGCGTCTGTGAAGCTTCTTTCCTTGTCTCCACTCTCATTTGTTCTTACATGTAAAATAACATTATAGTAGTACAATATAGTAGTACATACTAAGAAACATTTACACACACACATATATATGTATATGTTTTTACCTTCTGCATTTTTCATTCCTTTAGCACACTTGTCAATTGCACAGTGGGCTCTGCCTAAAAGAGAGAGAGAGGGAGAGGGAGAGAGAGAAAGGAAAAGTGAAAGAGAGAGCAAGAAAGGGAGGGAAATAATCAGATATATATATATATATATATATATATATATATAGAGAGAGAGAGAGAGAGAGAGAGAAAGACATTATGCTGATATGTTCAGTGGTCGCACAGTGAAATCTGTGAACTTTCTGAACTTACGACGAACGCTCTTGTCTCCCTTCAGACTGTACGCTGAAATAGAAAAGAGAGAAGCAATGACAACACAATATAGAACGTAATCCATCACCAAAGAGAGCTTTAAGGCTAATGTCAGCACATTAGTTGAGATAAATAATCTCATGGTGTTTCTGACACTATATGAGTTTTATCTGTAAACCTGGACAGAAACACAGAACACAGGTACATTTACATTTACGGCATTTATCAGACGCTTTTTATCCAAAGGGACTTCCAGTTAGGCTTCTACACGGCTTGTACGACTGTGGTAGGCTATATGTGAATGTGTGTGTTTTTGTGACATCACAAAAACAGTCAACATGTGCTGTTTTGGACTGAAGTGTGAAAGACACATTTTGAAATGGCTTTTACTCACTGTATCAAACTGTGCATCTATAACAAAGTGAGGACAATTCAGTCTTCCATGCTTTAGGCCCTTTAACAACTCAGCACAGTTTGTGATTAATTAGGCATGAGGTTTGCACGATGCTCATTGTTGGGCCATAAGCTTCCATTACTTTACCCTCATAGCTGCCGTGAGAAGCAAACCTCACAAACCATTTGACTAAATTTGGGGTTTGTTAAAGACACACTTGTAGATATGAACTGAAAACAGCTAACAACTTACTGGAGTTTTCATAGAGAAGATCATATCCCAGCTTGATACACGAAACCTCAGTATCTGTTGTCTGTTTGACAGTGCAGTCTAAGACAGGTGCGAAACATTAAGGGAGGAAAATTCCATTGGCTCATTTGTCATGAAAACTGAAGCAGTTATTGTTGTTACAGACTGCTAAATTAAAAATGTAAATAAAATAAGAGTTTTTTTTATCCTTCAGCAATCATATTTGTCTTTGCTAGAGCTCAAGTATATCTTGGTGATGAAACAATGAAACAATACCTTTACTGAAGCATGTCTTCTGTTCCTCTGTTTTTCTCTGAAAGCATTCTGAAACAATAATAATGTTTTGTAATCTGCAACTCAAAGTCACAGCTGAACTGAGTTACGTTATTGTAAAATGTGGGGACTGCTGAAAGCCTAACAAGGGGTCTCTGGAAGTCCCTAAATCTCCACACGGTGACAATAATGCAAACACCAAAACAACCCAGACATGGGATGGACTGGGACCCCCTTATTGATTTATCAACAGTTATCAATAATGGCCCAGAAATCTATAAGAGGAATTTATCATATCAATTTTTTTCAATCCATGATCTGAAATTTGCTGTCCAGACTTTGCTTGTACGCACACCATAGTGGGGAGCCTTGTGAGTGGCTGGGACAGGCTAGACAGGGAAAGCTCCATCTCAGACAATATCTGTTTTCTTTCCATAGTTCTTTTAATGTTCAGATGTCATCGCGTCTTTTCACAATGAAGGAGTTCTTGGAGAAAAAGCAGATGTGATTTTATAATGTGCCAAAGCTTTGATGAGTGATTCCAAGTCAAAAACACAAGGCTAAACATGAACAGCTGCTAAAAATAAACAGTTCATTGTATCACATATACATAAATAGTTGACCAATCTAGATCAACCAGACTCTTCAATGTACTCCTGTCTTGGTACGCTTACATTTTCAAGACTGAGGTCTTTTAACGATTTTATATATACGATATACATATATACGTTCCAAGAGCACCTGCATATAGTGGAAAAACACAGAATATGTGATGTGGTAAAAATGCCTACAAATGCCTATTTTTATAGTATAAATGCAAAATATGCCCACATATATGCTCCCGAAACACTTTAATTTCATTTTAAACTCAGCTTAACACTCTACCCTTAAAGAAAATGTAAAGATAAACCCGTATCTGTACTGTACAGTTTACACTGAACTCCTGCAGAGCTAGAATGTAAATACTGATGTTACTCCTGTATAGACTGGACTGTAATTTATGCAGCGCGTTCTCTTTGGTATTTCTTTTGTATAAGCTGGTAAATACAGCAATAAATGAATCAGCAGCAAGGAGAATTAAATAATGTTCTCGGATTGGCCACTTTCAAACCTCCCGCCTCTGAGTACAGCGGTGTTTCACCATCCCAAGACGCCTTTCTGTGTGTTTCTCTCCACAGAACCAAAACGTTTAGAGTTATTTTTTATATTGAAATGAGGCTGAATTTACATACTGCCACGAAAAATAGCTGTGAGATCCAGGTGGCGGACGAGGCCCGGACATCACAAAAGTAAAAAAAATGGGGAGGATATCTGCAGTTTCCACGTTAGTGCGGAGTTTCAGCCAGCAGTTGAGGCCGCCCCTGTGTCTCGGTTCGGTCGGTTTCAGAGGGTCTGAGTTCGTTTGGCGTGTTCACATATATGCAAAAACTGCTGACTAATCGATCTGAGTTTGCTTTAAGGGCTGAAACGGATCAAGTGTGAAAACAGCCTAAAAAGCTGCTGCTGTAAAAAGGAAGAGGAACATTCCCCTGGGAACAAGCGTGAGGGATGCGTTTTTCGATAGTCTGTTTTTTAGTTCATTATTTTATTTTATATTCGCATCACAGCAGCATTTTAATTGTTACACACCTTTATGTACAAGAGCCACTTGCACTGTTTAGAGTTTGTGGTGATGTGTATTAGTTTATTTACCTGTTCTATAAAAAGGTTTATCTTATAAGGTTTAGTTTGATAGAACAGAATAATTTAAGTGATATTTGTGCACACAGACTAATCAGAGGTCAAAGCAGAGTTGAATTTGACTAAATTATAAAAAGCAAAGGTGGTAAAATAAACAGAAGTTCGGGAGCCAAAAGAGTCGGTACTTCTTGGTGAGCCGAGCCAAATGATCCGGATCACTAAAATATCTTGCAACTGTACTAAAACACGCCTTAAACACCAGAGGGCGCCAGTGAACAGGTTTTCAGTGATTCGGGGGTCAATGGAACCAAACAGTTAAAAATAATCAGGTGTGACTGTACTTAAGTCTGGGAAAGTAAAATAGTGTATTACATCAAAAAGAGTTACCAAGATATTACCAATATAACTAACCAATATTTTACAGTAGTTTTTCTGCAGTAAATATATTTTGTCAATAGGAATTTTTCACATTAATGCACAGCTTTTGTTTTTAAAATAATATGTTAAGTTTATGACTTTCTTATGACCTTTTGTCCATCATTGTGTGTTTTGGTGTCACGTATCTGTCATGAAGTTACTCCCGTGGCGGGAAGCGAACAGAAATTCCAGATTGGCACTGCTACTTTCAGCCTGGGACAAGCTGGAGCCTCTGGATCTAACAAGACACAGCCCAAAAACGAAGCCTCCAAAGATGAGAAGAAAGAAGAGGTACCGCCGACATTAGGAGCGGGTAAATGCTTTTTTTACATTTTATTTGCTCTCAAACGACTCATTAAATTCATGTTCTTCTCTGTAGTGTTGCATTATTTGCTGTGTTTCTTGTGTCTCTTTTGTAGCTGCTTGGTCTCCTCTGCTGAAGTCCCCTTGGAGAAACATCACATGGTCTCAGGAGTGAGTATCCCAGCAGCTTTCATGTAAAATGTACATTACTTCATGTGAAAACGTATCCAAACACCCAATTATCCAAGATTTCTTCACGAGTCAGGGTCGAGGTCAAGTAGGTCTATTATCATTCCAGCTGTAGACACAGTACACAGTAAAACCAAAGTTCCTCCAGGACCACAGTGTTCCTCCAGGACCACAATGTTAATCCAAGACCACAGTTCCTCCAGGACCGCACTGTTCCTCCAGGACCACAACGTTCCTCCAGGACCACAATGTTCCTCCAATATATAGACCACAGCATTCCTCCAGGACCACAGTGTTCCTCCAGGACCACAACATTAATCCAAGACCACAGTGTTCCTCCAGGACCACAACTTTAATCCAAGACCACAGTGTTCATCCAGGACCACAATGTTCCTCCAGGACCACATTGTTCCTCCAGGACCACATTGTTCCTCCAGGACAACAACATTCCTCCAGGATCACAACGTTCCTCCAAGACCACAATGTTCCTCCAGGACCACACTGTTCCTCCAGGACCACAGCATTCCTCCAGGACCACAACGTTCATCCAGGACCACACTGTTCCTCCTGGACCACAACGTTCCTCCATGACCACACTGTTCCTCCAGGATCACAATGTTCCTCCAGGACCACAATGATCCTCCAAGACCACACTGTTCCTCCAGGACCACAGCGTTCCTCCAGGACCACACTGTTCCTCCAGGACCACAGCGTTCCTCCAGGACCACAACATTCCTCCAGGATCCCAATGTTCCTCCAGGACCACATTGTTCCTCCAGGACCACAACATTCCTCCAGGACCACACTGTTCCTCCAGGACCACACTTTTCCTCCAGGACCATAACGTTCCTCCAGGACCACACTGTTCCTCCAGGACCACACTGTTCCTCCAGGATCACAGTGTTCCTCCGGGACCACACTGTTCCTCCAGGACCACACTGTTCCTCCAGGATCATGATGCAACACAAAAACAAAAAACAGAACTCCATACGACTGCATAAGTGCAGACAGGAGAAAATACAGTGAGTGAAAGTGAAAAGAGAATACGAAAAACACCAAGAGCAACAAAACATCAGGACAACAACTCCAGTCACTGAATGAACACAGTTTTATGACAGATACTGAATTCTACCAGTGGAATCATAAGTTGGACAAAGATGCAAAATAGAGGCAGAACTGCAACAAGTAATAATGGTTCAAATACCAGTAGCATCAGGACAGAGAATGTGTAGAATATAATAAATATACTGCAGGTCATAAAAAAGATGGAGCTTTGTTGGTCCAACTTATTCCAGAGATGTTCAGTGGAACTCATTTCAGTGGTGGAGCTTCATCACTGCAACTCATCCCAAAAGATCTTCAGTGGAGCTTCATCACTGCAACTCATCCCAAAAGATCTTCAGTGGAGTTTCATCACTGCAACTCATCCCAAAAGATCTTCAATGGAGTTTCATCACTCCAACTCATCCCAAAAGATCTTCAGTGGAGCTTCATCACTGCAACCCATCCCAGAAGGTCTTCAGTGGAGCTTCATCACTCCAACTCATCCTAAAAGATCTTCAGTGGAGCTTCATCACTGCAACTCATCCTAAAAGATCTTCAGTGGAGCTTTATCACTCCAATTCATCCAAATGTGGTTAGTGAAGCCTCATCAAGCCATTCCATCCCAAAGCTGTTCATCTCTTGAACAGATGCTCCAGATTAGTGAACCTCCACTGAATTGAATTAAAGTCTCTTTACGTTGCCTTTGCTCTCCATACTGGAACCCAACAGTGAGCCTTCAATTCTGTACACATCAATATGTACCAAACAGAAGCTGACTGTGGTGAATTCTGTCTCTAGAACCAGGCAGACGCTGATGGAGATGGTGAAGTCTTACAAGCCGCCCAGCGACTCCGTCTCCGAGGCCCGGGTTCTGCTGCTGGGTCCAGTTGGTGCTGGCAAATCCAGCTTCATCAGTTCGGTGCAGTCCGTCTTTTCTGGACGAGTCTTAAACCGGGCCATGGTGGGATCCCCCGATTCCACAAGCTTCACCAAAAAGGTAAAGATGGCAGCAAAGAAAAAGACACTTATGTTTGTCGAGAATATATCCTGTATATACTCCTGGCCACTTTATCAGAAACCCCTCCCATGTAGCTCCACCTTGGTGGATTCAGGTCATCAGGGCACCAGGCATCTCAGATTGGGTGGAGTTCTAAAGTGGGTGGAGCCCAGAGAATGGAAGCACAACATGGTTTCTAAACAGACTCTGAAACTCCTCCCCCTGTCACACACCAGAAAAATAAACTTCCTATCATTATGTACAACATCATATGATTATATGCAGTAGTCTGGTCATATGAAATATCATGTGAAATTTCTAAATTGTGTGGCAAGTCAGTACATTATGTGCATTATTATTATAATTATATTCAACACTCTAACTCTAACCCTAACCATGTGCAATATCATGCAATTTCGTATTGGGTGCTAAATCACTTCATTATGTGTAACAACTTATTGTTATGTATTCCTACCATGTGAAGTATCTCTACTAATATCAACATTGTATCTACTACTGATCTCTATTACGCACAAAAATGGACTCTATATAGAGAAGAACACCAAACCACCAGTTTATTATTAGTAATTCACTTTAACTAAGTTATTTATCTATATTATGATATATACATCTATGTTATGTATATAATACAGTGTATGTTTCAAAGGATTTTTTTTATTTATTGTTTTTGTTTTTATGTGTCTGTGCTGTTTCCTCTGTTTTCTGATTCTGATTCTGATTTTATGTGGGGAAAATGAGCACCACCACATGTGTAAAACCCATATTTGTGAATGTCTTGTGTGTTTCCCTCCGTCCAGCTCCAGTCGTTCAGGATCAGAAAGCATGATGGAGCAAACGCCTCCACAGCTCTGGTGCTGTGTGATCTGATGGGGATCGGAGAGGGAGAAACCATTGGGCTGACACTTCATGATGCTCTTTCTGTCGTTCAGGGTCATGTTCCAGAAGGACACCAGGTATGAGCAGGTGGAGGAACCATGTAGACCAGGGGAGCCTAATTTTAGTCCTGGAGTTTCTGTGTCCAGCACAGTTTAGTGATTTCCCTCCTTAACCCTTAGAACCCGTGCCAGAAGCGCAACAAATGGTAGTTTATAATCATAAATTAAACTGCTCCTTATATGGAAGTTCCCCCAGTGTGTGTTAAGTTACTGTAATTTAAAAACATATAATAATAATAGTAATAATAATAATAAAAAACACTACTGGGTTTTAAAAACGGCGTCACACACAAATGAACACACAAGATCTTTGGACTTTCAGGTTAGTCTCCGCCCACAAGTGGGAGGGGAAAACCCACAGAGGGAGGGGCTCCGGAGAGCGGCCGAGAGAAAGAACAGCACACGGGAAGAGTGTTGGAGAACAAACACCAGTTCTAGACTGTTTTACACTGTTTATATTTACTGAAATCAGAGTTTACTGATACACTCTGAG
>JBBPCY010066179.1:0-12278 GCA_037974405.1 Brachyalestes nurse
TTTAAACCCTCACTGCACAGTTTTGCACTCCACATTCTCCTCACTGCATCATTTTCCACTAGACATGCTATTAATACGTGTAAATATTAAACTCATTCAGTACTTGTAAATACTAAACATTCTTTAAAAATATTTTCTTATTTTTGTAACTATTTTCTACTTTTTAATTTTAAAATATATATATATATACTTTTTAATTTACTTTTTAAAATTTATCTGTATACTTTTTTATGTAAAGTTGGGGGAACAGGAACCTAAGAATTTCTTTAGGGGGAAATGACACTACTACTCAATTTGAGCATATACATTCAGTACATACTGTAGCATGTGCACTTTCAAACTAGTAAAAGAGAACTCAAACATTCAATCTGTCAGGAGGCTTTCGAGCAGACTGTGATCTGCGCACTGTCTCCTGTGATGCAGCAGTCACCACGGGGAATGGTGTTTTGGGTGAATCCGTTGCATGTGACAGAACTGCCCCCAGGCCATAGGTTGAGGCATCACAGGAGAGTGTAATCTCTTTGTCTGGATCGTAAGTGGCGGTGGTGTGAAGCTTTCAAAGAAGTAAAAGAGCTTCTTCAATCAGCAAAATTGCTTGTTCATTAGAACTGTCCTTTTGTTGCAGCCTTGACAGATCGAATCTTTGAATTTGCAGACATTTGCATAGTGCGCGCCTCCACACCTAAAACATTCCACTTGTTTTGAAGACTTTGCAATGTCCTTCTTTAAATGGTGTACAGCTACAGACTGTGAGACAGCGTGGCCTTTCTGAATGTCCTTGGCGTAGCTTGCTGCCATCTCCCTTCCTTGAAAAATCTCAAGCGCTTTCTTAAAAGTCGGAGGAGGGTTTTCCCCCAGCAAGCACCGATGAATGGCTTTGTCATTTATGCCGCACACCAGCCCGGTCACAGTGCACGTCGTCTAACACTGCCCCGAAACAATGCTCTCTGAGGACCGCATTTTCTGCCGTGTTTCAACCTGCTGCAGCTACATTCTAAAGACTCTCAAATGGCTTGAACCTCCGGGTGGAGAATCTCTAGCAAGGACAGGTGACCATCAAAGCCTGCTAGCTTACTGTTTATGGCATCCAGGATGGTGATAACGTCTTTAGCAGGTGGAGAGGCCGCTTCGGGTGAATCGTCAGGCCGGCTCCTCTTGGAAGACGAAGTGATTTTGCAAGCCGTCGGTTTGTTGGTGTGAGTCGGGTTCTTGGGTTTAACCATGGTGATTCGGTCAAACCACTCATCTAAGAAGCTGAACTGGCTGTCCGGATCTTCTGCTGGGTTCTTCTGATTGGGAGAGTAGATTTGATTAGAATTTTTATATAATAGAAGGTACAGGTCATTTACTTACCTTTAGGCCGTCTTAAGCTGGCAGAGAAAGTTAATCAGTTGTTTGTGTCTTCACACATGCATGCCGCCATGTTGGATGGGTCGTCTTCACTGGAATTTCACTATCACCTCCTACTGGCCATACTCCCAATCCTTCCAGAACCAAATTTGAAGAATCCGCATCTAACCCATACAAGCTTATGGCCACCTTTCCATCCCTTTCTTAAATCTCCTTTTCTCCCTGTATCTCCAGATCTCTCATTAGAAGACTTCGCAATGTCGCAATGTTCTTTGACGAGAAGATCGATGATATTAGAAGATCCTTTCCTCCAACCACCATGCTGCCCATCACACAGAGATCAGGCCATGCTGCCCAGTTTCATGCCTTCTCATTGCACATTGCCTACATAAGCAGACATTTAGGGCAGACATTTTTAAAACATCGTGGGTGCGGGTGGGCATTTCATTACTGATAAACGGGGTTCAAGATTTTTGTTTTTTTCCTCGGATCGGGTCGGGTTTCGGGTCATTATCCATACATATTTTTGCAGGTTGGCCGGGACGGTTTGGATCTCCTGATGGGTCAGGTTGGGGTGGGTGTTTAAAAAAAGCCGACCTGTGCAACACTACTGGCCATGTTCCAACTGCTTTCAAGTCTGCTGTGGTCACACCGATTCTAAAGAAACCATCACTGGACTCTTCAGATGTCAACAACTACAGACAGGTATCGTGCAGTGCATAAGCAAATCAACTTGTTTCTCTAAACAGGCATCTGGATCTCGACCAGTCCGGGTTTAAGACGGCACACTCCACTGAAACTCTACTTGCCGTCTTGGAAGAACTTCACTTCATGCGGCTAGATCAGCCAACCTGTCTCTAATCCTCCTTGACCTCTCTGCTGCCTTCGACACAGTCAATCACCAGATCCTCCTCACCACTCACTCCAACCTTGGGATCTGAAGAGCTGTTTTTCTCCCTGCAGGTTGACCAGATGTCCAGAACATGCAGCTACCTTCTTTACAACATCAGAAGAGGCCAGTCTCTGGTCATCTCCAAACTGGACTACTGCAACTCCTTACTGGCTGGACTTCCAGAGAAGGTAACTAAACCACTTCAGTTGATTCAGAATGCAGCTGCAAGGTTAGTCTTCAATGTTCCTAAGTTCACTTACACTACACCGGCTCCCTGTGGCTGCTTGCATTAAGTTAAAGTCCTGAACACTTGTTTTCAAGGCCAAGAATGGACTTGCACCCCCATACATAATAATAAAAATAATGTTACATTTATATAGCGCCTTTCACAAACCCAAGGTCGCTTTACATAGCAAGGAAAAGAAAAAAAAAAGAAAAGAACCCAAAAACACACAAATCCAGCATTGATCAAACAATGTGTCAACTTCTCATCCTGTCAGGGCTTCAAACACGGCTCGTCTTGAGCCTCCGCTGCTCAAAAGAAAAGAGACATGTGTCAAGACTCCTCTCAGTCTGTCCCCCAGTGGTGGAAAGAACTCCCTCTTCCGATCAGATCTGCAGAGTCCCTCGCTGTCTTCAAGCGTCACCTGAAGACCCAACTCTTCAAGGAGCACTTTGGTGACTAACCATGTCACTCATTTTGCTTGCTTGCTTATTTCTCAAAACAAAGCTTTATCCCCATCCCTTCCTTACTTTGTCTTAACTTCTGACTTTTCTTTGACATGTGTTGTTAAGATATTGTTTGACAGGTGTTAGGTGTACCGAGCGTGCAGTGAAGTTGATTTAAGCACTCATGTACGTTGCTCTGAATAAGAGCGTCAGCTAAATGCCGTAAATGAAAATACACAGAAAACAATGGGAGTCACTACGAGAATTCAAAGGATGGCTGAAACCCTTTGTTGGTAGCGACATCAGGGCTTACAGTTTATACTGTAAAACAGATTTTTATGCCAAACTGTCAGACAATAAAAAGCATGCAGCTACCCAGAAGCATGCTGACAAGGCCAAGCCATACAATCAGGCTACACAATCCAAACGGTCATTTACAAAAAAAACCCCACACAGACACTCTGAAGTAGGCAGAGGCAACCATTGCTTTGGCTATCAGTGATCACTGATCTATTTTGTCATATGACCACATCGGTACAGAATGCAAGGCAGCGTTCCCCGATTCCAGTACAGACCAGAATTTTCAGATGCATCACACCAAATGCACAGAGATGATAAATGGTGTTTTGGCTCCATAGTGTATTCGAAGGCTGGTGGCTGATATTGGTGGTAACAAATACAGCCTCTTGCTTGATGAAACTACGGAACCCCCTGGAGACATTGAGGGTGTGTCTTGCTGAGGGACACAATGGTAGAAGGGGGTGGGGCGTTAACCGGGTTCACAGACTAGTGTTGTATCCACTAGACTACAAACACCCCAGTAGGGCCAAGTGGGCATGGGGTGCTAGGGAAGGGATCAGTAATGTCTTCAAACAGTGCAGCATGCCAAAAACATGACTTGCGCCTCCAGCATACTGCTTTCTCTCTCTGCATCATGCAGTTCTATAGCCAATTAATAATTCCACAAAAGACATTTATTGTTTTCTAGAAAGGATTTGCCTCGGGTACGCTAGAAGCGTTCACATGAATTCAATGGCTAAAATGGAGTTCCATAAACAGACTGTCCTCTTTTATTATCATTGTTGTCCTTCATGAGAGAAAATAATAAAAAGTGCATAACTTCAAAAGATATATAAAGCAAACAGTTTCTTCCTACAAGAACAGAACTTTTATCTCCGAAAGTGATAATATTCATTCAATTCAGTCTCCACATAGCCATATAAGCCATATTCTTATTCTGAATTGTCTGTGCTTTCTCTGCTCCTACATACCATATTCGTCTCATCATTACGCTAATTATGTTGTTGATCACAACACAACAATCAGAAGAATAGCAAAATAATTACACATGCCATGTTAACTGTAGGCTACACAAAGAAATAAAAATTGGCAAACAGGACAAAGGAGGACTACTGTAGAATGAAACACCTGATACCAGGAGAAGGACTCTCCACATTTAGTAAAGCAAGCTTTCAGAAACTCATGAGGTAAACTGCAAAACTATAAGCATATCTCAAGAACATGTTGATTAAAAGTACTTAAAAGGCCTGTTCATTTATGGAAGCATGGAACGAAGATCATCGTGTACAAGAGTAGATGAACACAGACAAGGAAAAGGAATCTTAGAAAGTATGAAAATGGCTTTGGCCCAAATGGCTGTTAGTTGAACTACATCATCAGAATGCAGCAGAACGAACTGACTGCGTTTTTTCAAACACCAGGACAGTGACATAAAACACAATGCCCAGTGAGATCTCCATGGCCAAAAAGTAGAACATTATGGGTCTGGCTTAGTCTCACAATAAACTTAACCCAGTGAGTATTTTACACACTGGAGGCTAATTTATATAACAAACAGAACCCTATGAAAAACAGAAATGAAAGAGGTCTGACAAAAGAACTGGGCAATGACCTCTTTTAAACCATACATGGTTATAGTGGGCCAACGTGGTTAAGATTAATATTGTATATGGCTCATAAGATCCCTAAGTGCACGACTGCTTAAAACTAAACCTCCACCAGTAATTACTGTGTCATTTAAAATTGTAGTGCAGTAGTCTTTAACCAAAGGAACAAGGTTCTGGTGCTCATATAAGTACTGTGTTTGGTGTTTACAGCTGCCCTGTGCTGTGTTGTGTTTCAGTAGTAAAGGTCAGTGATGGGCTGTGGTCAGTTGCTTGGCTCAGGCTGTGTCGCCTGATTGCTGTGCTTTGATGAAGCGCTGGGATTTCTGTCTGACCATCTGATGCTGCTTTCGTGCCAGCTGGGCCTCCAAGATAGCACTGCACAGTTTCTGTGAGGCACAAGAGCATGTTTAGACTTGGTTAAAAAAATTATTTTATTCACTCATCCAAAATGATCAGGAATACTATACCTGTTGTCATTTATATGGTAAAATACTGATATACAGCCAAGGAAAAAAGAGACAACTTTTCCTTTTTTTCTGTTCACTGTTTGTACAGTTTGTGAGTGAGTGAGTGGCAACAGTTTCTGTGCAATCATGAGCACACCTTCAACAACAAAAAAAAAAGATAAGTGACTGAAGTGTGAAATATAGTGTGGTTGTATGTGATGCAAAAAAATATGAATTTTCTTTTTTACCAGATCATGTTTTTCTGAATGTCCAATGTGAGAACAGCATAAATAACATTTCTAAGAACAAGGGTATGATAAAAAGCAACAATAGCTTCTTTTCGAGTGGGAATTACAGGGTTTAGGGATCCACAGTCCTTACTCCACAGATTATACCAAAGACTGCTGTAAAAGACCTTGCTTAAACTCAGAACTTGCTGAAATTAATCTTGAATGAATAAATTACTAGTCTCTATACTGGCACTGTCCACCAAATACACAACATACTGACCTTTAAACTTGAGTCTTTCACTGTGCTTTAACATTAGAATGCCATGCTAAATGTTACCTCTGCCATGGCGGCTTGCTGAAAGTGTATGACCCTCACTGGACCCTGACCGTCCTTCAGGATCTTCAGCTTGTTCTGCTCCTACACATGCAGCAAACGCAGTCAATACACCTCCCTTTCTGAATGTTCGTTATACAGCTCCAGAAAAAAATGACACCACTGCAAAAATGTTCAGTTTCTCAGGTTTTATCTTTTATAGCTGCAAGTATTGAACTGAATAGCTTTGCCTTAGTTTTTAAGAACAAAATGGCAATAATTACCTTTGACAAACTTCTGGTTGTGTTTTACCATCCAACTGGTCTCATTGTGAGAGGAGAGTGTTGATTACAGCAGTGTTTTAATACTTTTCCTCATTAAATAAGATGTGATTCAGGTGATCACTAATCACTTATTAAGCAGAATGAGGTGCTTGTGTAGGAATTTAACCGACACTGGCATGGAATGGTTTAACACTCAGAGAGATGCTGATTTAAAAATAAATTGCAGTGATCTCTTATTTGTTCCAGAGCTGTACGTCTGCATATATTTTGTGTTAAAGCCGCCGCAAATGTTGTTATATGTATTTTGTTATGTTTGTTCTGCACCTTGTAATAAATCTTCAAATCTCCACCGTCTACAGAAGGAGCTCTCTGAAACTGCTCAAACTGGCACTCCCATTCTTTGTTATGCCCGATTAAGTCCATCTCTTTGACACACATCACTCTCCTGTATTTGAAACACATGCATACAGGCACAGATTAAACCGGTATTAATAAAACAGTGTCTGCCAATACTGTCAAGAACTTTTATTTACTCGTTTATCATCCACTCTTAACATTATCATACGATCCATGGCCAAAATGTGGACACATGGGCATCCCATTCATATGTGCTTAGAATATTAAAACGGAGGGTAATCATTCTAGAAGAGCCTGCTTCTATTCATCCACAAGAGCATTAGTGAGGTCCAGACTGGTGTTGGGTGATAAGGCCTGACTACAGTCATCCTTCCAGTTCATCTTTAAGGTGTCTGATGAGGATGTGCAGGCCTGTCAAGCTTGTCCACATCAAACTTGGAAAAAAACTATTTCTTTATAGAGCTCGCAAACCTGCTGGAATCACACAATTAGAACAGATCTGCTCAGTTCCTCGCTGTCTTAAGGCGTCTTCTGAAGACCAACCTCTTCAAGGAGCAATTAGGGAACTAACTAGTCCTCACTTTTCGCTTGCATATTTTTTTCTCTATATAAAAAAGGTCTTCTCTTCACTCGTCCATGTTTTTTGCTAACTTACTTTTACGGCATTTAGCAGACGCTCTTATTCAGAGTGCTCTAGTAGTCCTCATCTGTAAAGCTAAATTTAAATCAACGTCCACTATTCAACCAAGTTGCTGCTAGATAAGATACACACCTTAACAAACCCTGACAAGCAATCCAGTACAAAGAAGGTCAAAGTGGGCAGCAAATTGCAGTATAAGAGTTAAACTGTCTTTTTGACAGGGTTTTTAAGGTGTGAAACTCGGCTGGCAGTAACTTGGTTAAAATCAGATGTTGATTTGAGTTTTGCTCTACAGGTATGAAGAACAGATATGAATTAAAGCACTGATGTTCTTTGCTCTGGATACAAAGAACTGCTAAATGCTGTAACTGTAATTGTAATTCTAACTGTAATTGTACTTGTAATTGTATGCTGGTGCATTAAGATTCCCCTTCACTGGAAATAAGGAGCCCAAGCTATGAAAAACAGCCCCAGACCATTATACATTTTTGCCCAAACCTTCCAGCTGGCACTACGCATTCATATCTCAATGAGATCTATCCTTTAGAGTTCTTGATGGTAAAGCAAGATTCTTCACTCCAGTGCACATTTTCTCAGTGTGCTTTGAGGCACTCCAGGCAATACTTAGTGAATCTGAGGCTCATGTAAGGATATTGGTTGTTCTGGGTGCCATGGAAGCACAATCTGTGAAGGCCTGTCTGACAGCTTTTCCGCTAACACTGCTTTTGAAGGATAGATGTTCTTCAGTAGATGTTTTAGGTGTTACATGCTTCAGCTCTTAATGGTTCCCTTCTGTGAGCTTGTGTGGCAAAGCTGTTAACGCTCCTGTACTGAAAAACTACAGCACTCACAGTTGACTAGGGCAGTTCATTACTAGTAAAGTTACCATTCTGTCATATGTGAACACACAACAGTGTGAACAGCATGAAATTCTTAACCCATTCAACCCATTCACCAAGTGAAGCAGTGGGCAGCCAGGAATACAGCGCCCGGGAAGCAGCCCGGGGACGGTACCAACCAGGCCAACAGCTGCACCACTGCTTACCTTCTAATGGTAAACTCTACGTATTCCTCAATTTCTGAATTAAAATGAAGTACGCTTCAATGAATATTAGTACATTTATACAAATGTATGACCATGGTGTTGGGGGTGTAAAAGAGTACCTGTTGGTGACAATGATGTTTGTTTTTCTGAGTCCAGGATACTCATACTGTCCTCTGAAGAACTCGCCATCAAGCTGTTTAATTCCTGACCTCTGAAAAATACACACCCTCAGTCCGACAGAAACACGCACGCGAGGACCGACAAATTCATACTCACTTCAACGCAACATCCTGAAGACAAGCTGAAGGAGCATTCTGTGATTTAGCCATTCTACATACGAACAAAACATTCTGACTACAATCATATCTTTTATTCCAGATCTCTTGACAAATCACTGAAATCAAGCAAGATGTTCAACCAAAAAATTGAACTACACAAAAAAATAAACCAAAACAATATACAGCAACATGTACTAAGGCAAAAAAGTGTTTGCATCATAGTTAAGAGAATGAAGCACTGTCATATGAGGTATTACAAAGTATGGTTATATATGAAATTACATCAGACACTGAACTGGTCATGCTTAAATACTGAAAAATTCTTTCTTTATAAATGAGAAACTACATTTGCATATATCATAAATCCACATGATGAATAAATAGTATGTCCATACTTATTTTGTGAATGTACATGGAGATTTTACACAGTGTCAAAAACATTAAAAGAAGCTTTAGAAAAATAGGAAAAAAAACCTTTTTCCCTAATTAATGAAATCAACATTAAAATTATTTTTTTAATTACTCATCAACACCTAGCTGTTTGTGATGACGTATTAACTGAAAGACTAGGTCTTCTTAAAATTCTCATTTCTTCTATATTTCATTTCCAAATTTACTTTTGAAAAAAAATTGAAGGAATGTGCAGTTACAAGTATTTCGCATTAACTCCAGACAGAATCAAATATTCCAGCAAGTTAAAAACGAGTGAGGTATTAATGTGGTCAGTTTTGGCCAAATTTGTAAAACAGGAAATAAAATACAACTATAAGACAAATCAAAGACAAGTCATTAAACAGAGGGCTTAAGACAGACAGCAGATGAAATGCAGGCTTAGGATTAGGTTCTCTCACTTCTAATACACATTTAATAATTTAATGAGCCATAAGCAGATCAGCCTGGACAAAATATTGAATCAGTAACTTTGCCAATATGTGCTATTTAATTTCGCTCTATAGAAAATGATTCCATATCCCTTAAGTATGCCCACAACCATTATTCCTCCTCAGGCTGCATAAAGGAAACGAAAGAAAAGAAAGAACAGGCGGAAACATTAGAACACAGTAGAAAAAACACACAAAACAGTAGATTAAGGTCAAAAGTATAGAAAAGGCAGTAATGTGATGAAACAATCTGTATTTTATTATTAATGTATATGTCTTATATAGCTCTGGAAAAAAATAAGGGACCACTACCATTTATTTTAAAATCAGCATCTCTATGAGTGTGAAACCATTCCATGCCAGTGTCTGTTAAATTCCTACACAAGCACCCCATTCTGCTTTATGAGAGACTGATCACCTGAATCACATCTTATTTAATGAGGAAAAGTATAAAAACACTGCTGTTATCAACACTCTTCTCTCACAATGAGACCAGTTGGATGGTAAAACACTACTAGAAGTTCCTCAAAGGTCATTATTGCCATTTGCTATTTTACAAAGTGATTTGTTTTCTTACAATTATTCCAGATCTGTAGATCTGTAATCATTTCTCTTATTTTAATGTTTTGTCATTTCCTTTAAAATGATGCTTTAAAGAACAATATTTTTATTCGGAAATTATGAGGAATATTGTCAGCAGTTCTTAAAAACTACGGAAAAGCTGTTCAGTTCAATACTTGTATTTTTTCAGTGGTCTCTAATTTTCCCCCCGGAAAAAACAGGCTTTATTACTTTATCTACACAAGAGACTGATTGTGTCTGTATGCGTTCTCCCACCTGGAAAAGGTCGTAGCCCTGCGACTCTTGCTGGTCGTAGGGCCGAAGGATGCCGTCTTCTCGGATGAGCCGGACCGGTCGCAGCTTAGTCACCTCCTCCGTCGACTCTGCGACTCTGTCGATAAAAATCTGCAGTTACATACAGTTACTAACTCACAGTTACACCTACCAGTTAATAATGTCCCTGTTCTACACTCAATTTAGAGATGTCTGCACAGGGAAAGGATCTTAATTAAACAGCACTTTCAGTGCGTTCATATTCAAACCAACATGCAAATGTGCACTTTGGACAGAAGCTCTGCAAATCTTGCAAATCTGGCTCTGTCTTGCAAAGTCCTGTCTTGATAAAAGTTCTAAACTTAAATTTTTTTGGACATTTTTAACAGTGAATATCACCAGCAATGAGTGTTTAGATGTTGACTTCTCTTAGTTTATAAATTCAATTATCCTTAGTTTTAGATCCTTAGTCAGATTGAGTCAAGTAGGATGTGACCTGTAAAAAAAAAAAAAAACAAAAAAAAAAACCACTAGTGGTCTCACTGAAAGAGTCCCCATTCCGCACAGGCCACATTTGTAGTTTTTCCATGTACCTTGTTCATTCATATTTAAGTTTGCTCCATATAGGTGTTATATTAATGTCTTTCTGATCTGTAAACTGTATTTAACTAGGGCACTAGTTAAGATTACTTTTACAAGCCTGGTGAATTTTTTCTGAACTCGTTTAAATTTTCAATATTTCTGCATAAATACATCAGATTTTGTTGAGGAAAATGATCCAATATTGTTCCAACTCTTTGAGTGGCAAAAGTATGTGAATCTCTAGGATTAGCTCTTAATTTGAAGCTGAAGTTAAAGTTAGGTGTTTTCAATCAATAGGATAAAAATCAGATGAGTGGGTGCCTATTAAAGTCTGATTTTCACAACATGTTTGTGGAAGATTTTTGAGGATGCACATCAGGCTGGTAAAGGTTAGAAAACTATCTCTTTAAAATTCAGAGTCCATCAATCCATAGTCAGACACACTGTGTACAAATTGAGGAAGCCATGTTAAATTCTAAGCAAATAAAAGCCTCTCTCACACTGGCTACTTTAAATGTTCATGAATCCACTGCAAGAAGAAAGGCAACGTCCTCCTAAAAAGAATACAGCTCATGTGTCTACAATTTGGTAAACATTATGTGGACAAGCCAGAAGTGTATATTGGATGTGTAGAACTTTATCCCATTTGTGAAACATGGTGGATTTGGGCTTGTTCTGTTGGATCTACGGCTTGCCATCATCGATGGAACAATGAACTCAGAATCAGACAAGTGAAGGAAAACTTTTGCCACTCTAAGATATGTAATATTAGATAGTTTTCCTGAATAAAGTGCTAAGTATAGTAGCTGTGTCTCATTTGTATAATTGAGTTCTATTTACTTTCAGGAGTGTGTTTGAAAAGCTTCATTTTGAGAACAACTATACTTTCAGTGTTATACATTAATGCATGTTTAGTAGCACTCACTTCATACTGTTACATTCCTGAATGAAGCAATTGCTCTGTAATGCTTTTGCAGCTCATCTTATTAAGATGCCATTGCATGCGGTATCTGAACTCTTGTGTGTTTTCTCACCTTATGTTACCTCTACAGTGAAAGCATGGAATAACAAGGACATCATTTTAAAAAGAAAAGGAGTGTGTATATCGCTCAGGTGTGTATGATGCACATTGATGGATGAATGGTTTTGCATTTTATTAAATCAACAAGAAGGGGTGCTGACGTGTGTGTAGTGACAATGACACATGAGAAAGTCAGGGTGAGGACATAGTACATCATGATCTGGAGATGGAGAAGCGGTCAGTGTTGATTTGACTAGTTGGTTTGGTTACTGAGCTGTCATGGAGATGAAGATGCTCCTTTGCCATCGGCTGCATTGGCTAGACTCTGGTTAGTCCCGGCAAAGACCTTGCAGTGCTGTATCATACAATTCAGTATACCAGCAGTGCAGTTAGCTCGTGCAGCGTGCCACGTCTAAGGAGCAGAGCAGGCAGAGAGACAGACACCAAACTCAAACGCATTTCCTGGTCTTCACTCAGTATGTATGTATGTATGTATGTATGTATGTATGTATGTATGTATGTATGTATGTATATACATATATATATTTA
>JBBPCY010066200.1:0-12277 GCA_037974405.1 Brachyalestes nurse
TAGTGTGACTCTTGTCCAGGTCTTGTTCCCTTCAACTTCATAAAAGCCAAAGTACTTCCAATCGCCTGCTTTTAATGCTGAGGGAGCTGGTTGTACATCTCTCTCGTGTTTATGTGCACCCCAGAGACGGTCCGGCCGGGCGCTGCATTTCCGAGTTCCACTTTTTTTTGTTCCTCAACATTGCATTAATTACCATTAAAAAAATCGATTTTTAACATTTTTAAATCGATTCAGAATATTTTCCGCATTGCAATGCATCTAAAAATAGGTTTTAATTCCCACCCCTAGTGTCTATGTATATTTATGCCCACGCCCACCCCAGAGCGCAATAGCAGTGGGTTTAGAAAACTACACTTGTTTCACTCATAGAGAAAACCAGACATGACCCTGACCACAGAATGATGAGTTCGGCTGCAGACCTCTTCGGACGGTCAGCCGGACGCTCCTCCTCCTCTTCGTCTCTCTAGAGCCTCTGAACCCATTAAAGTGTCAGTTCACAGTTCAACAAGCATTGAGTTACCTGTCCTGAATTACTAGCAGGGTCAGCGTGAATTATTGATAACATGAACAAACCTGTCTAACTATCTGTGTGTGTGTGTGTGTGTTTGTGTGTGTGATCCAGTCATTCAGTTTTAAGACGCAGAATGAAACCTGCGCATCCTGTGAAAAGACTGTGTATCCGATGGAGAAACTGGTGGCAAACAACCTCATATTCCACGCATCGTGCTTCTGCTGCAAGCACTGCAACACCAAGCTCAGGTTAGAGACACACACACACACTAACGTGCACTCCATAAAAATGCGACTGGCAGGTTCTAACCCGCTCTCAAACATGTTGACACACACGTTAACATTTCATGCGTGGCTTTCAGTCATACTTGCGCCATCCATCAAAAGAACACCTTTAAACAAACTAAAAAAGACTTTATTCAAATAAATGCATTTTCATTCAGTTAGCCACAACTTATTGAATATACGGTGGTTTTGATTGACATTTGCAGAAACTGATAAAAGGTCTAACAGCTCACATTGTAAGACTTGATTAGATATGATACAGTGGGGTAATTTTTTATACAACAAAATAAGTGCCTTATGTTTATATAGCTGAACTTTATTAGTGTCAGTTTATTACAGCAGACAACACTGTAAAAGTGCAATATTTGAAACAAAAGTGCTTCACGGTGTTCAATTATAATCTGTTCGTCTCACGTTACTGAATAACTATGCGAATAATTGGTAGGTAACTTAATTACTGACAGTCTTAGTGTCCCCAGATTGTGTCCAAAAATGTAGTTTGTGGCTGTTTTGACTCTCTTCTCGTCTTGTCTCTTATGTTTCTCGTCTCTTTTTTTCTTCTGTCTTCTGTTTCTCCTCTTCTCCTGTTTCTCACTTGTCCTCTCTTATCTCTTCTCTCCTCTCCTTGTCTCTTCTTCTCTCTCGTCTTTTGTCTCTTCTCCTCTCTCGTCTCTTCTCTATCCCCTCTTCTTGTCTTGTTTGTTTCTCTTCTCTTTTTCTTCTTTCCTGTGTTCTCCATTTTTCTCCTCTTCTCTGTTTCTACTCTCCTCTGTTTTTCCACTTTCTCACTTGTCCTCTCTTCTGTCCTCTTCTCTCCTCTGTTTCTCTCCTCTCTCCTCTCTTCTTCTCCTCTCCACTCCTCTGCAGTCTGGGCTCCTACGCAGCTCTTCAGGGCGAGTTCTACTGCAAGCCTCACTTCCAGCAGCTCTTCAAGAGCAAAGGGAACTATGACGAGGGTTTCGGCCGCAAGCAGCACAAAGAGCTGTGGGCTTCCAAAGACGCGGAGAGCATCACCAAAACGGCCTAACGTCCTCGTCCTCCCTTCATCAGCCCTGTCCATCTTCTGACCCCTTCTGTACCCCTGCCCCGCCCCACACACACACACGTGCACATACACACTCCTATATACATTCCTCATCGTCTCACAACAAGCACAACCAACTCCACGGGGCAGGCGTCTTTTTCCACTTGTTTTTTTTTTTCTTAATTTCTGCTCATTTTTGGGTCAGTTTTATTTAGGGTTAGAAAATATTTTCACACAGTAATTGACTAGCTCTTTGTGACCAAAATTCCCCCCCTATCTAGACAGGGGGGAGTTATTTTTATCATCTTTTTTTTTTTATTGTGATTCTTATTTTGTTGTTGTCTAGCTGGTGTGTGAGAGGTCCTCCGATGAAAGGTTTAGGCCGTGCACTCAGGTAGAGTTTCGGGGCCGCTGTGCGACGTTTCTTCAGTCTTTTACAGCCAGAATGACTTTTAATTACTTTTTGTTCTTTTAAACACGAGTCACCGGGCCTGAGTTAAGTGGAGCGATTTAAATGTCTCTTATTTTTTTATTTTTTGGCATGGTTTTTAATCTGTGAAAGATGAAACAACAGGGTACACAGTGCTGTAAATATCTCTCTGGGACGCAGTTCGAAACGTTCTTTCCCTCAGTTTCTCCTCGTCTCGTCTCCCTCTCCTTGCGCCTGTCCTCCTGACTGCTCGGAGAGGTTTAAAAGCATGAACAAAAGTCTTTAAAGGAGCCTCTCTGTGCTTCAACCACTGTAGCACTTGATCTATAGCAGTTTTCTCCGGTTTCCTCTCCAGATGTTCCTGTGTGCCCTGTTTTAAGAGCTTGGCTGCAGTGTCCAGTCCACAAGTGACCATGGACCATTATTATTATAAATTTTTTTTGTTATTACTATAAGACCTTGGCCTTTTGGCTAAAAGGCAGGCCCCTGGTTTGTGTCTCTGCTGCCTCCTGGTGGCTTGTCTCTTTTAATGCTCTTTTTTTATTGAATGATTGTCTGGTCATGTGACTGAAATGTATCTAAACTTTCTACAAGCTTTTGGTCTTTTTTTATGCATTTTGGACCACCGGGGGGCGTTGATATCCGGTATTTTTCATGTGCATATCTGCTGACACCAATACAGAAACGTCTGTAAAATGCAGAAACTGGGACTATATCTGCCTGGCGTACTGATTACGGAGGAATATAACATTGGTTTCTTTGATACAAATGCAGTACAGTCAGTTAAAAGCAAATGGTGCAGTGCAGTAGCCCTTCTGGAGTACAGAAAACACACATGGGTTTGCCGTATCAGTCCGAGCTGAACTTTTTTTTTTTTTTTTTTGAGCACATCTCCACAGAGTAAGGTTCCGATGTCCTTGTGCAACCCCAGTGTTTGCAAAGGCATCAGTACACAAGCGTAATTAATACATTCAGTCCAGTGCGAATGTCAAAGTGTAAATAAGTTCACATCCCCATTTCTACACGTTTTAAATACACAATTACTGTTTATTTGCTGAACAGAACATAAGAATGCCTCAGATGTGACCTGTGGAAAAGATACTGTTTACCTTTCTTAATATATTCACTTCAGCAAATAAATACAAAGCGTGCACAGAAATGTGCAGAAAATGGCATATTTTTCCTCACTTAGAAAATGTACAGAACCAGTCAGTTGACCAGGGGTGACTGTGGCTGAATGTACTGTGGTGTCCTGATGACCTTTTACTTTCATGGAACCGGTCCTGCTCGAAAGAGGCGCCTCGATATGATCACAGGGAACCAATTTAGTCTCCTGCAGATAGTCATGAACCCCCGCCCCCCCAAAAAAACCCCACTTCCTGTTGTCACACTTCGTCCCGCCTGTTTCCTGTGAGTTGCTGTGGCTGTGTGTGTGTGTGTGTGAGAACGGGGTCGGGCCCTCGCCGCTAGCTCAGGAATACGAGCGGGCCGTCGTCAGGAAAACCCTCAGACTGCGTGTGGCGTCCTCCTCATCTTGAGTTCCTCCACTCTGTTCCTCTCACTGTGCAGTATGTTGAGCTGCTGTGGCTTTTAATTCAGCTTCTGAATGCAGAAATCCAATTTAAACAAGTGATTTCAGTGGAAATGTTCATATTAGGTCAGGGTGAGCCAAATGGGCAAAATAGAATTTTAATTCTGTTGGTAATAATTAATGGTCTGCCTCACATTATTTCATTTTTCTGAGGTTTGAGGAATTGGAGGAGATTAAAAAAATGTAACATTTCGCACACCAAACTGCACCAAAGTCCAATAAAACTAAGACTAAAACTAATTTTGCTCCATAGTGAAACTTACAGGGGTTCCTAAAGTACTCATAAAACAACGTAAATAAAACCACGTAAATACTTGCTTTGTAATTGTATACAGATGAAAACTGAGCATCAAATTGTGACATTCTGTTGGTAGGAATGATGTTCTTTTGAGTGAGAAATCGTCTTTTCCTAGTTCCCACTTTAACAAATTTTACAAGAGGGAATAAAAAGACATTTTGACGTCTTCGAATTCGGACATTTCATGTTTTCATTGAATTAGTACTGGTGAAAATTGAATGCTATCTGTTTAAAATTATTTCTTGCGTGTGAAAGTTAAACTTACTGTTCTTAAATGTCATAACTGAATTTGCACAGGTAGTTCAGCAAGAAATTGGTCAGAACGTGGCATAATTGGAATTTCAAAATTAAACTTTAAATCCAAAATGAAACACGAGATCAGTCCTACCAGTAGAAACTGAATTTTGGATTTGTACTTTGGACTTAATGTTTTATTTGTTGAAATTGAATTTCTGATTTCAAGAACTGGAAAGTCTTAAAGCTGCTTCCACAGCTCTGTGTATGGGTGAAACTGTTGATACGAGTCCGACCAAGTGTGCCGTCCTGAGACCTCCATCAGTTATATCACACAAACTATCATCTAACTTTTCTTTTCGGTCGTTTCATTCGGTGATGTGACCTGGAACCGACTCTTGGTGGTTCTCTCCATGGCTGAAATGGAGAAGCTGGGGCAGTTTTGTTTTGATGAGCTCCAGGATGTGGCCGAGTTTAAACTCCTCCACTTTAGATCAGAGCGCCATCTGCTGGCAGGAGAAGGTGCAGCGCAGTTCAGAGCAGGAGGTTCATTGTGACTCGTGTTTCTGTCCGAGTGTGTGTTCAGTGAGGATCCCTGTCACTGTTTGAGGTTCTTCTGAAGAGATCGAGGGTCTCCTGCAGCTCCAATCCCACAAAACTCCCTTTTTTGTTGTTGTTGTACGTGTTTGCGATTACTGTGAAATTGAATGCGCTGTGAGGTCCAGAATTATCAAAGCTCCTATAAAGAGCAAGAATATTTTCTTACTAAGCCTTAGAATTTAATAATAATAATAGTGGTGATGATAATGAATAATGATAACGTATCCAGTTAATATTCTTATTAAAGAGACTGTACAGTTCGGGGTTCGCCCGGAATCTCTTCACGTTCACCTCTTTGACTGTTCAGATTTCTGTCGGCGTGTTTTCCCCTCGAATTCACTGTGTTTACGTCGACGCTCGGGTGTGTGGGCCAAGGTACAAATATACCATATCATAGGAAAGTGTGCGTGGCGTCCTTTTATTTTTGTTTTAATGATAGAAACGTTGAAAATAAGGTGCAGATGTGTCGTCCTTTGCCTGACTCTCATTGTGAAATGTGTGTATGTGGACGTAGCGTTATGGATTATTACAGTAGGATTGAAAACTCGTTCATTTTTAACCGTAGGTGACCATCAGCATGGCTAGAGAGAGAGGTGTGTGTGTTTTGTGTGTGTGTATGTGAACCAAGAGGATTATTCTCTGTGGAAACTTGATCAGTGGAGTGAATCTGGTGGCCTTAAAACAGCAGAATGGTTTGGCTTTTTAAGGTGGTGCTTTATTGCTTTTTTTCTCATTTTTTTAAGCCCACTCCTTCACAGCACTCTTATTGAACTCTCAGAACCAAAATGTGACTTTTCTTTTTCCCCCCTTGCCATACCCCCCTCCCACACCCCTGCAGTCTTGTGTTTTCACTTTCATCCCCTTTTTTATTTGTCATTTTTGTACACGCTTTTGGAGAAAATAAAGAATTTGCTGGTGTTGATTTTGTCTTGTATGTGTGTTCCTTTAAATCAAGCACAAAACACAAATGTATGTATTACTGTATTTGTGAGGATGTTCCATTGGCTGTATTTCAGTAATTCCGCACCTACAGTGAAACCTGACCCTGACCTTAAGTCTCAGTAACCGAAAGGCTCTTCCTACTCCGTTTTTTCTAAAAAGGTTTTTGTATGAATAACGGCACACTTCTTTGTGAGGAACAGCCAAAGGTCCCTACCTTTACAAATTTTCCAGTATTTCTCTCATTAGGGGGACACCGGGTCCTCACAAAGAGATAAATGCACACACTAACACCTTTAAAGTAGCATCTTTTGTTAAAATGGTGGGGGCAAACCTCACATCTTTAATTTAAAGGCTTACTATCGTACACTTTTCTTTATTTACCCACCCAGGGGACTACGTAAAGTGTTTGTGAGAGTTCATGCACCAAAATCAGTCCAAATTAATTTTACAGTTAGTGTGTCTGTAAGACTGATCTACATAAAGTACCTCTGTTCTGATGTATTTAGCCTCATTCTAGAAACAGTCCAGTCAACTGTCCTTATAACTTCAGGGTGAGTGGGCGGGGCTAAACTGCTGCAGTCAGTGAGGGTGGATGTATGTTGATTTTTGTGATCTCACAAAAACAGTGAATGTAAGGGGTCGTTTTGATGAGGAAACAGTTAATTGCTGAGAAGCTTACAAACTGCCTTCTGATATAATGGAAAATCTGAAAACAAATTGTACCTCTTGACACGCTGTGTGCGTCTTTGAGTATGAAAAATGCATTGTGTGCCAAAATTGTCATAGAAAGCCTATTTATAACCATTTCATGTAATATCTTTCTATAAGGCTTTAAACTTAGGAGCCAGATGCCTGGTTCCATTCACCACAACTCTTAACAGTTTAAAGTTGCTCTAAATTGAAGCATTTCACACCAAAACACACTGATTTAGACCTGGTTTACATATTAATTGTTTAATTATACAGGAATGTTGAAAATTGGTGGAATTACCTTACAAGAGAAATTTTATTGATTTTTCCCATGCATTCATTCATTCATTTTCTGTAACCGCTTAATCCTTACTAGGGTCACGGGTACCCGGAGCCCGTCCTGGGGTCAACGGGCACGAGGCAGGGACTCACACACAGTCTTAGGACTGTGGGAGAAACCCGGAGGCCCCGGAGGAAACCTACACCACCACAAGGAGAACATGCAAACACACACATACACACACACACACACACGACCAGGACCTGGATTCAAACCCCCAAAACTGGAGGGGTGAGGCAACAGTGCTACCTACCAGGCCACCATGGGGCGCCTTTCCATGCAATTATATAATAATGTAAAAATAAACCTGGGAAATTAAGAAGGTTATTCATTTAAATAAAAAAATGATCCAGGAAGTTTGTGCCTGATTTAGGTTCGTACCAGTGTTTGTTGGTGCAGTAACCAGTCTGACCAGTGAGAGGCGACAGAAGAACACACTAATCCTGCTCAGTTAAACACTCAAAACACCTGAAAACTGAAACAAATGCAGGAGGTCCTGAGGGGTTCAGGAGTCAATCCCACAGCATAAAAAGGTAGAAATAATTTCAGCACTGACTCTCTTCCCTGTAAATATATGGGCTCTCTTTAAATGGTTAAATGTTAATTTAAAACATATTAGTTGACATTTTTAGTAACATGGGTAAAAGTTTACCATTTCAAATCAAACTTCAAACAGTATTTACTGCAAACTGTGTTTCGATATCATAAAGATGATATAATAATTATTCTTACTAGTAGTATTGTTATTATAGTATTACTACAATTTGTGATGAAATCATTATTATTATTGTTGTTATTTTAGTAATAAATGTGTCGAAGACTAGTTCGAATTTTTTCATGAGGCGTTAATTAAAAACAAATAAAGTTCTGCACAAGTTTGAGCTGCGACGCCCCCCCACTCCGTCCACTTACAGAAACGACTCGTAAGTTTGATTCAGTTCAGATAACCGATTCTATCTCACTCTTACAGTGAACGGCAGATATGATTCAGTGATTCATGTCAGTCAATAAAATCTTTTATACGTACACTGACTCACAATTCAGCAAGAGAATGTCATACACAACACTATATACACACCATATGGACAAAAGTATTGGGACACCTGTTTTTCAGGGTTTGGGCTAGTCCCCCTTACCTCCAGTGAAGGGCAATCTTAATGCTTTAGGATACAGAGGCATTTTGGACAATGCCGTTATTCCAACTTTGTGGACATGGTTTGGGGAAGAACCTTTTCTATTCCAGCAGGACTGTGTCCCAGTACACAATGCAGCTCCATAAAGACGTGGCTGGAGGAGCTCAGTGTGGAAGAATCTGACTTGCCGCACAGAGTCCTGACCTCAACCCCATCCAGCACCTTTGGGATGAACTGTAACAGAGATTGTGATTCAGACCTTCTCATCCAACATCAGTGTATGACCTCACAAATGCTCTACAGAATGAATCGACACAAATTCCCTCAGAAACTCCAAAATCTTGTGGAAAGCTTTCTAAGAAGAGTGGAAGCTGCAAGTTAAAGTCTGTGTATTAGAGTGGAATGTCATTAAAGTCCTTGTTGGTGTAATGGTCAATACTTTTAATGTTGGTGTAATGGTCAGGGGTCCCAGGACTAGCATATTATACAGTTTTTAATGAGTTGACTTTGTGGTCGCCTGACTCACAGGAGTTGAAATCGACTCTTTAAGTGGAGGACTGGGACACAAAGGAAATCTAAAAAGAATGAAGGAGTCTACATTTTGATGTAGTGTTTGAGCTCTTGCTTTTATAAGTTGTGACTAGAATACACTACACTAGACTAGACTGCACTACACCAGACTAGACCACACTACATTGGACTAGACTACCCTAAACTGGACTACACTAGACCACACTACACTAGACTATACTACACTAGACTAGACCATACAAGACCACACTACACTAGACTAGACTATACAAGACCACACTACACTAGACTAGATTACACTAGACTACACTACACTAGACTATACTAGACTAGATTACACTAGACTAAACTAGAATAGACTACACTAAACTAGACTATATTAGACTACCTTGGTCTATAGGCCAGAACAGCAATCCTTCAATTCACTTGAAGCTTGTGAATCAGTTGAACCGATTACAGGAACAAGCCGGATCAAATGAACCGACTCCGTAACGAGTCGGCCGTATCGACTTTAGGTCTGGTTCTGCTGCATGAAATGGATGTAAGTTGATGAAGAGCGTGTGGTTTTCTGTCTCTCAACGAGGATTTTAGACACACAGGACACCTGTCGTTTACATCTTCGCTGGAATAAAGAAAAAACTCTCTGTTGTTTTGGATGGAAGCAAACGTTTGTGTTCCGGTGACAAATTTGTATTTTTTTTTTAACTCAGCCTTAAAAAAACTCGTTTCTCTTACATAAACATGTACTGGACACGCTTCTAAAGCTTCCTTTGTATGTTTTCTTGTAATAATGGTCGTTTTATGACCGCTAAAACGCATTTGCACTGTTTTTTCTTTAGTTTTTGTCGTGAAAAAACACCAACGGAAAGAGCTACCGAGTTAGCTTTATCAACTCTGACGTGTTTCTGTCGAAAACGACTAAGAAGTGGACTTTTTTCTTCGTACCATATATTTTTAACACTTTATAAGTGACGGAGGATATTTTAACACTTTTATAAGGCCGAATTGTTCGACCTTTATCACTAAAAACATCTGTTATTGCTAAGTTTTTGTAACGGTTTTTGTTTTTCAAGACGCAGATTCGCCAAAAAGTGTGGAATAAAGTGAGTTTTCTTTGTGTGAGGAGAAAAAGGACAAGAACTGGTGGAGAGAGTGAAAATCTGCAAACTTAGCAGGAAAAGGAGCCACCAGACTGACGGAAATCGCTTGGTCTCCTTTTTCTCTCCCTCCCCTTCTCTGAAAAGAGTGGATTTCTCCATAAAGGCTGCACTCTTTCAGCTACTCTCTCCATCCCTCACTCTGGATTCCCTTTCTTTACACTCCAGATGTCTGCCTGCTTCTGAATTTTGCAGTTTAAACGTTGAGGAGTGAGAGATTTGGCATCAGTGGGTGTAAATGTGAGGTATGTATTGACCCTGCTCCTGCAGAATAGACACAAGTTCCTTAAATCCTTCGTTATTTTCTGTTATAAAACGTCCATTGATTCTTATGCATGGGCCCATCTAGGGCTCCACGATATGCACAAAATATCAGTGTTGCGATTTTACTGCTATATATTGTGATTGCAATATCTTTCAAAATATTAATGGGTCCATGTAAGTAACAAGTCTCAGGTTCCTTAAATCCTTCATTATTTTCTGTGATAAAATGTCCCTTTACTCTTATGCATCTAGGGCATCACGATATGTACAGCATATCAGTATCGAGAGTTTACTGCCGAGTATTGCGACTACATGTCTTTCAAGAAATTAAAGTCCATATAAGTGATGTATATTCACATCTGAACACACCACATCACACAGTGTGAACAGTGAAATTCTTTCTCTGCATTCACCAAGTGAAGCAGTGGCCAGCCAGTGATGCAGTGTGTGGGGATAGTACTTTCCTCAGTAGTACCTCAGTGGTGTCACTAGCAGTCCTGGGAATTGAAACCCAAATCGCAGGGGCAACTCCCTAACAACTAGGCCACCAGCAGCCCCACAAAATAGAATCAAGTCTCAGGTTCCTTAAAGGCTATTTTCTATTTCATTTTCTGTCCCTACACTCTTATGCATTGTCTCATCTAGAGCTGCACGACAAAATGTCACCATCACAATTTTACTGCTCTGGATTGCGATTGCAATGCCTTTTATTCAATTCAGTTCAATATACTTTATTTATCCCACAAGGGGCAATTTAAGGCAAGTGGGATTGCAGTCATTAAACAAATATCCACATCTGCTTACTTCTGTATATCAACACCTCTATAGGTACACTAATGTAAGCATATATACACGTAGTAGTTTCATTAATGATTGTTACTATTTTATAAAATAGTGCGGGTTGGGGAAACCTACTCTCTTGCTATTTTGATTTTTGGTTATGCATGAACGCAGCACAGCTGTGAACAGTGTGAAATTCCTCCTCTGTATTTAACCCATTCACCGAGTGAAGCGGAGCAGCCAGGAACACAGTGCCCGGGGAGCAGTGTGTGGGGTCAGGATCTTGTTCGAGGGTACCTCAGTGGTGCCACTAGCAGTCCTGGGATTCAAACCCACAACCTTCTGATCACAAGGGCAGATCCCTTACCACCAGACCACCCAGAAAACATTGCTTTCCTGCATGGAAGCTGTAAATAATTTGATAATTTAATTTGTAAATATTGTTTAAAATGATGTTTACTCCCCCGTTCCATACAGTCCATATATTGGAAATAAGCTACAGAAACAGTCCATTTTCAATCATAGATTTGTCATATCCCATATAATGTATTCAACATGTTTATGCATATCTCCTTGCTCTGGCTACAGCAGTTTAGTCCCGCCCACTCATGCATCAATTCATCAACACCTTTAATGGTTAAATAATAAAATAATAGAATTTTGTTGGATTACACTAAGACCACCCAGTAACACCTGCAGCTGTGATTAGTTGCCCTGTCAGAAACACTGTGATTGGTTAGGGGCTCATTTGCATATTGCAGGCATTTCTGATATCAGTTTTGCAAAGGCCGATATTGCAATAATGTCAATGATAAATTGTGCTGCCCTAGTCCCACCACAGAAAGCTCCCTGGCATTCTTGTACTGGAGGACTTGAGTTTGCTCATCCAGTTCATCCAGAGAGAAAGCCACAGCAGTTTACACACCTTACATCATTCAGTTACAGCAATAAAGTAAAGTGGCCCCTCATCGTCACGCGTGAACACAGCACACAGTGTGAAAATCATTCCCTGTATTTAACCCATTCACCAAGTGAAGCAGCGGGCAGCCAAGAACACAGCGCCTGTGGAGCAGTGTGTGGGGACGGTACCTTAATCAAGGGTACCTCAGAGGTGCCACTGGCAGTCCTGGGATTCAAAACCATAGCCTTCTGATCATAGGGCCAAGTCCCTAACCACTAGGCCACGAGCCGCCACCAATTACAAGAGATTAAAATAATTGAAGTTTGTTGCTTGTGGCGAGAAGTTAGAGAAGGTAGACCTGTAATATGCAGGAATGGAATGCAATTTTTAAATCTGAGATCAAGATTCTGTTTGATTATTGATAGTCTTGATTCCACAGAGCTCTAATTACAGAGGTCAATAGGTCAGAATCATCAGAGATAAGTTTATATGGGTTCTGTAGTGTTTTTCATGCTGATTTCAAATCTGTGTTTAGTTTTTCCTGCACATACAGTTTTTGTGATGAAG
>JBBPCY010066230.1:0-12273 GCA_037974405.1 Brachyalestes nurse
TTGTACAAAATAAGCTGAGGTCCACAAGCATTATTTGTGTCAAAGCTGTGATTTCAGTACAATTTATTTTTCTGTTTGATGAATTGTTTTGATAACAAAAGAAATTGGAAGTAGATTCATTTTGGTGCTTTGCTTTGAAAGTACCAAGGTGAGGGGAGAGTCCTAGGAGCTGGTCTTCGGCCAGGGGTTCACTGGCGGCAGGGTATGAGGGGCAGGTCACAGGCGAGAGTTCATCCGCAGGTCTATGCAGAGGCTTAATTGCATGATGTCCTCCAGAGTGTCAGAAAGCTCTCACCCGGTGACTTCCTCATTTAAGCGGGGAACCAAGCCCTCGTAAAAGGCCATCCGGAGGGCGGAGTCGCTCCAGGTGGTTTGGACTGCCAGAGTACGGAACTCAGCAGTATACTTGCTTACCGGACGGTCTCCCTGCCGCAGATGTTAAAGGAGAGAGACCACCTCCACCTCACTTTCAGGGTGTTGGAACGCAACCCTGAGCTGATTGGTGAATTCAGGATAGGAAAATGCTGCAGGACCTCAGGACCGCCGTAGTCCACTCCGCTGCCTGCCTGGTGAGGAGGGAGACGAGGAGTGTGATGCGACTCATATCCGCGGGCTAGCTCTGGAGTTGGAATTCAAAAATAAGGGACAGGTTAGTCAGGAATACATTACTCTAACCTCCCGTCGAGCCCATTCTTTTTTCAGGGAGAGATATTTTTGGAATGACATGAGCAGGTGAAGGGGGTTGGACCACCTCCTGGGACGACGGCTTCATGGCAGCCAAGTCATGATGTGCCTTCTGCAGGGTAGTGAGCTGCTGATGCAAGCACAGTACTTCCTGCTTCAGGTTCACAATCTCAACTGCCTGCCGGTTCACCGGGTCAAACAGAATGGCAAAGTCCGCTGGGGTAACTGTGGACTCAGATATACTGTCACGGAGATGACAAGAATGTACCTGAACAGTGTATTGTAGCAGAATAACCCAATCGCGAACACACACGAGAGAGTTGGTAAACTATGCACTTTAGTCTGAGAACACTCTACCAAGGAGTAAAGATTCCCACCAGGAACCAACTACCTGATGGGTAGCAATTTCTACAAAATTGATTTGAACAAATGTAGCATAAACATCTAAGAAACAATCAAATCTTTAAAAATCAACCCCTTCAAAGAACAATAATAAACTAATTTATCAAAATTTAAGTATTCTGTTCATATTCCTACTCTTCTTTGTCATTCCTCAAGTGATTTTGAAAACATTATTATTAGTAGTAGTATTGGTAGTAGTAGTAGTAGTAGTTGTAGTAGTGGTGGTGGTGGTAGTAGTAGTAGTAGTAGAACTATTGTTATGCTCTTAAAAATAATTATGTATTAACAACAAGAAATAGACAATGAAGAAGTAGAATAAGAAGTAGTGGAAGAAGAAGACGTTGATGAAAAATACATTAATTAAAAGTTATTAATAACTTACATGCCAATTATCTCATGTTTGAGATAACAAACCCAATTATCTCATGTTTGTCAGTACAATGATCTTGACTAAAATGTTCATAGATACCTATTTTCTTTGTTTGTTTTTCTTTTTTCTATTTTTTAAATTAGCTTTCAAACTAAGGTGGAGTCTTAACTTTTTGGGTTAATTCCCAGGACTGCTAAAAGCTGCCATGCAGCTGCCAATCACGGTCAGAGCCTCCTGGACCAAGCCCACTTCTATTGCGCCTGAGTCTCCTGCGCAATGATTGGCTGCGGGAAACAGCGCACTGAACTACTAACCAATCCCAGCGCAGTAGGCGGAGCCTGTCAGACTATAGGCGGCAAAAAAAACAGATCGGTTTCAGCAAAGGAGTCTAGAAAGGAAAGTGAAACATAATAAGTTCAAAACCAGGAAAGTAAACTCAGACAGTCTGCAGCAGAGAGAACTGAGGAACACTGGACAGAAAGAAGTATGCAATCTTTTCATTTTAACCTTTTAATGGTTTTCTATTTTGCTCTATTTTATTCTGGACGTCGGATGTTATTCTGTTTTAGAACTGCTATTATCAACACTTCAAGTGAAAACAGACTGATGATCTGAATGAATGTCCTGCTGGAACTTTGGTGGAATGACTTTAGTTGGTTGTGTGACCACTTTTTGCAACGTTCCATGATCTGAAGTAGTTTAGTTTAGCCTGTTTAGTCTGAGGAAACCTCTTTTCTCCCCTACAGATAATTAAGTAGCTTCGTCTCAAGAGAGTGGTGAAGAAGAGAAGTCTGAAGAATTTCTCAGGAGGTCCTGCAGCTTTCAGTGTCTTTTAGATGGATGTCAACACCAGGTTGGTAGTTTAACCTACCAACAGGCCTGTGTGAGTCAAGCCCGGGAATTTGCAATGCATTGGTTACACTATTATATTATATTATATTATATTATATTATATTATATTATATTATATTATATTATGTTATATTATATTATATTATATTATATTATATTATATTATATTATATCAAAACTGGATAGGTTTTTGTTCTAACCAGTGACCACTTTGGTTGATCTGAAGTAACCTTTCATACGGTTGTTTTAGAACCTACTTTGGAAGTTGGTCGTTTTATTTAGGTTAATAGACACACTTAATAGATTTTGGATTTGTGGGATCACTTTATGCCTTTTATTAAACACTGAAGAGATTTACCTGAAGTAATAAGGCCGGGGTCCGTAGGATCTGTTCCTGTCAGTAAAGTGATACAATTTGGGGGTGAGGCATTAAATACAGGGTCTGATCCTAGATCAGCAGTTCAGCTTTGAGAATACGGACCCAGGCCTTTTATATTATCATTATAATCAGAGGTTGACATAATTTTTTTGCTGTAGTACTGTAATGAATACCTGCACCCACATTCAACCACACCCCCCCACCCCCCCACCCCCACTTACACTCACAGTTCTGAAGCCAGTTTTAAAGATTTGTGATATGCTAATAATTAAGATAGGACATATTGGAATATATATTGTAATTTATAACTTTTGACTGCAAATTATATCCTTATAAGCAACAGCTTTTTTTACAGCTTTTCTCAGATTAATTTTTATTTCCTTTCAACTGTACGGAAGCGTGCTGCCTTCACTAAAGGAAAAAAAAATTGACACCTTATATCGTAATTATGAGAAAAAGATGTCGTAATTACGAGACGCGCACTGCATTCACCAAAGGAAAAAATTTGACACCTTATCTCATAATTATGAGAAAAATTACAAGAAAAGTTCTCAGAATTCTGAGAAAATATCTTGTAATTACGAGAAAATAAGCTTGTAATTATGAGAAAAGATCCTGTAAAGAAAAGATCTGGACAAAAGATCGCATAAAGAAAAGATCTGTATTTAGATTTAGCTTTTACAAACGCTTTGGGAGCAGGGACAGCCATTGACACCTGCCCTTTGACAGGGGGAGGGGGAAGCTACAAGTGTGAAACACCCATCTAATGAATATGCATGTGAGTGAGCAGAAAAACAGTACCTAGTCTTATTCTTTTACAAATTGCATTGACACAACATAACATTTCTGAATGCTCATCTTACCTTTTTGTAGCCAAGTGTCATGTCGCTTGGCCCAGACTGTGACCTCAGGGTGTGCATAAAAGCACCAAGAGCTGGTGATACTATTCATTATCTTTTATTTTCAAAAAACTCCAAAACAAAAGGGTATGAGAACCCAAAAACTGTAGTTTCAAAACCAATTGTGAAGAACGCCAATAGTGAGGGTGCACCGACACCTAGGTCGGTCCAAACGAAACTTAAATACTAAAAACCCCAAACCAAGACCCAATAACAAAACAGAATCACTTAACGTAAACTAAACACAGCTGAACTCAGTATAACATAAAAGTCCTCAGTGAAAACACCAAACCCCAAACTTAAATACACAGCGCCCCCTAGTGGCTGCTAGGGGGGACGTAACAGTACCTTCCCCTCAAGGAGCGCACGCCCGGGGCGCCAGAACCACCAACAAGGCGGAGGGGGGGAAGGCAGAGGCAAAGGGAGGCGTCCCCTGCGCTCCACCCGGCCTTCTCCCAGACCAACCCCACGGCCCGGGTGGACCCTTTGGGACTCTCCCCTTGTGAGTCCCATACTGTCCATGGGGGCGGAGTTCCTCTTGTGCCCCTTACTGTCCATAGTGGCAGGGCCTTCTCCCGGGAGCCCCTCTGCGGGGATTCCGGTAATGTCCCTGGGGGCGGAGCCCCCTCTCCGGGACCTTGCTCTGTCCTTTGGGGCCGAGCCCCCTCTCCAGAGCCCTGCACTGTCCCTGGGGTTGGAGCGTCCTCCCGGGAGCCCCTCTGCGGGGAGCCCGGTAACCACCCTGAGGGAGGAGCCCCCTCTCTGGGGCCTGATGCCGTACCTAGGGGCGGAGCCCCCTCTCTGGAGCCAGGCGATGTCCTTGGGGGTGGAGCCCCCTCTCTGGAACCTGGCATTGTACTTGTGGGCGGAGCCCCCTCTCTGGAGCCAGGCGATGTCCTTGGAGGCAGAGCCCTTCCCTGAAGGCTCCTCTTTGGTCCTGGAGTTCCTCCTGCGCCAAGGAGCTCCTCCGGAGCCCCCAGTGACCCCAGTATCCGCCCCCCAAAATTCAGCTAGAGGCCCTCCTCCCCAGTTGGGCCTCTAAGCCCCTGGCTAGGCCATTTAGCCCCTCTGTAGCCCCCAAAAGCCCCTCTGTAGCCTCGAGAAGCCCCTCTGTAGCCTCAAGAAGCCCCTCTGCAATGGCCAACTGGCTACTGGGCTGTAATGGTGGGGCTAATGAGTCCAAAGGCCCTTCTAATGGGCCCAAGAGCTCTATTTCCCTAAATCCCCCCACAGTGGGCCTTAGGGGCTCCACTAAGGAACCTAGTGGCTCTTTTAAGGGGCCCAGGAGGTCCACCTGCTCTACCACCCAAGCCCTAGCCTTTTCGCTACCCCCACCAGGTTACCTTGCTGCGAAGGCTGAACTCGGGGAGCTGGTGTTGGAGCGTGCAGCCTAGGAGCCGGCTTAGGTGGCAGGAGCGGGCGAAGAAAGGGCACGGGAGGTTGGGGAATGGCTACCACTGCTGCTGCCTCGGCCTCTCGTGTTGACTCAGACACTGCCTCAGCCTCTCGCGCAGCCGCTGCTGCTGCCTTGGCCTCTCGCACCGCCGCTGCTGCTGCCTTGGCCTCTCGTGCTGCCGTCAGGGGCTTCACTCTCGCTCCGACGAGGCTTGACTATCCCGCTCCGGTGGGGCTTGACACTTCTGCTCCGGCGGGGCTTGACTCTCCCGCTCCGGCGGGGCTTGACTCTCCTGCTCCGACGGGGCTTGACTCACCCGCTTGAGAACCCTAAAACTGTAGTTTCAAAACCAACTGTGAAGAACGCCAATAGTGAGGGTGCACCGACACCTAGGTCGGTCCAAACTAAACTTAAATACTAAAAACCCCAAACCAAGACCCAATAACAAAACAGAATCACTTAACATAAACATAAATTAAACACAGCTGAACTTAATACAACATAAAAGTCCTCAGTGAAAACACCAAACCCCAAACTTAAATACACAGCGCCCCCTGGTGGCCGCTAGGGGGGGGGACGTAACACCAAGATATATGTTTACAATATTTAGACTTCAAAAGTCTTGCTCAGATATATTTAGGGTGTGTTTTTTACTTTGTTTGAAGACCTCTGAAAATAGTTTGTCATGTCATGTTTACACAATATTTTAAAAAAGATAATTTCATTACATTCACTTTACTCACATATATAACCATATGTGTCACCTTTTGCACAGATGTTTTTAGTTAGATGAAAAGGTGTAGCAAACTGCCTCAAAGTGCCAGAAAGCCTCGGACCTCTGAGGGTTAAATGCATGAATTTATACCCATGTAGCATCCTGTATTGGTTAAGCTGCTCCTGCAGGGATAGAGCAACTTCCTGCAGGTCAGACCAGGCTTTCTGCCTGAACAATCCCAGTGATTTGAGGCACCTACGTAGATTTGACATGCTAATATTAATGCAATCAACATTAAGCAGCATCAATATTTCCCAGTGCCTCAGAAGAAAATAAAAGCCCAATAAATCGGTTAGTGCTGGAACCATTTCCCTCTTTTCTGTAGCCAAGATTATGATGACTGATAAGAGATCCAGATCTTACGAGATTGTTTCTCATAAATAAAAGCTACTTTTCTCATAATAACGAGATCTTTTCTCGTAATCACAAAATCTTTTTCTCATAATTATGAGATAAGGTGTGCAATTTTTTTTCTTTGGTGAATGCAATGCGCTTCCGTCCAGTTGAACTCAAACACATGAAGTAAGAGAACTCAAACACAAATGACGTTTAGATAAAACAGAAGTTAGATGTTAGATCTACATGTATATTCTGTTTTTGACCAACTTACTCATGGAGGTTTAGGTGGTACTTCTGTTTGCATGAGAGATCTATTGAAAGTTTGTGAAAGACTGTGCAGTCATGACATAATAATTTCCTGTAGGATCAATAAAGTTTTAGGATTCTGATTGTTATTCTGATTCTGATTAATATGCATGCACAGACTGTACCTGCCTTTAGAGGGCAGTGTTGCATGTTTCCATAAGTGGTTCGTAATTATTAACAAAAAGCTATTTGCTACCAAAACCAGTGCATAAATATGTATATTTCACAATTTCATGTATTTTATGCATATATTTTAGCACCTATACATAGCTTTTAGTGTTATCCAGTGTTTCTACGCTTGTGGTTTATTTGCATAACACTTACAATTAATCTTTAAAGGGGCATTTAAAAGGATTTATTTTGACACATGATGACCCTTGGTTTACTTGTGACCATTTTACAACACAAGAACATTCAAAGGTCTTGTATTTTGAGCCTCTTAAACTATAATGCCATCACTAACACCCATATCACCTTTCCTTTACTCTCATGGTAAAACTTGCACAAACACATACACATACACACACTGTTGAACCATTATACAATAGTGCTCTTTGTTGTGGGTGATCAGTTTTATAGATCTAGCTGCACTTCCTTCTTTACTCCAGATCAGCACCGCTCAGCAACAGCTTGGGTTTACAGTGATCTACACAATGATTTGATTTCGAATCAATTCAGAAGAGAAAAAGAAAAGTTCGAATTTAATTTGAATTTTGGTCAAAAAGGAGTACATACTTTTATGAATGTTATAAGAATACATCATAATTGTTTCTTTCTTTTTTCTTTATTACTGTTTGTTTGATGTTTATGAAAAGACATACTATTATGATGAAAGAACACAAATCTAAATGACTTTCTGCCATGTAAGCCATGGGGAAGGAGGCGCAGAGGTGGATTTTCATTCTTTCAAAGCTTTTATTTACAATCCCAAAGAAGGCGTGAGGGCCAAAGCACAAAGAGAACCAAGAACCTGACTATTAACTTAACACACATAAACAAACATGAATGACAGATAAAAGACAGTGGACCAATCCTGGGTTATGACCCAGAGGAAACCTAAATACAAACAGGACTATATCAAGAACCAATCAGAACAGACAATCACTTAAATTTAAACACTAGACAGCTGTATCTCATTAAATGAAACTTAGACACTGTGACACAGACCCAATTTCAAAACAAGAGTTCTACATATAACAGACGGGTGGCTTCTAGCAGCTGCTGACCAGGACGTCACTGTCACAAGGACAGGCCTAACTGTTGAATTTTTAAAGATCATGACTACCAATAATAATTCAGCAAATTAAATACTAAAGTATGCTGTACTCCTCATTTTCCTCCTCACTCCAATACAATAGGATTGGGGGTGGGGAGCGCAGCCTGGCGTGGGCTTGCCCGGGGGGTCTGCGGGACGGCAGGCAGGTGGCTTCCGGCTCGGGTCTTGTACTCAGTCTGCGCCTGCATGGGCTGCTTCTGGCAGGGACGGGTACACTGTTGCTGTTGGCCGTCTGGGCTGCCACATGGCCTTTCCCGCTCCTCCTAAGACGTTCTCATCCAGAGTGATGTACATCAGTGCTTAAGTTGTCTACATCTGTTCTTCATTCCTGTAAAGCTAGACTCAAATCAACATCTGCTTTTAACCAAGTTACTGCTAGCTAAGTTACACACCTTAACAAACCCTGTCAAAAAAGGTCAGAAATTAATACACAAGTGAGAGGTAAGCAATCTAGAACAAAGGAAGTCAAAGTGGACAGCAAAATAGCAGTACAACAGTTACTCTCATGACAGTTAAGCAGCTTAGCAACAGAAGAAACTCAAGCTAGCTTACCAGATGAAGACGCAGAGAAGTGCACACCATATGCACAAACTGACGTGAGGAGAACTCTGTCGTGAGTGAGCTCAAGCGAAGCTGCAGGACCTGGCTGGATGCTCAGAGAATGCGCTGACTAACTGGCTAGTGTCCTTGTGGACATTTTCAACATATCCTTAAGGCAGATGTCTGTCCCAGCATACTTAAATCCACTAGTATCATCCTAGTGCCGAATATGTCATCAGTGATGTGCCTGAATGACTACTGTTCCATGGCACTCCCTTTTATCATCATGAAGTGCTTTAAGAGGCACACATAAAGTCCAGTCTCCTCACCTCTCTAGAGCCTTTGCAATTTTCATACCAGTCCAACAGATACATAGTCTGACAGATACCTTCACCTCTCTCTGACCCATCTGGACAAGAAAGACTCATGTGTCAGGATGCTTTTCATAGACTTTAGCTCAGTCTCCAGCACAATCATCCCATAAAAACTGATTGCGAAACTGAATGGGTTGGGTCTGAACACCACTCTGCAGTTTGATCCTGAATTTCCTGACAGAGAGGCCCCCGGTCGGTACGGATGAGCTGCAACACCTCCAACACCATCACACTGAGCACTGGTGCGCTGCACCCTTCTGACCCACAACTGCACAGCCACACACACCAACCATATCATCGAGTTTGCTGATGACATAACTGTGCTGGGACTGATAAGCCTCAGTCATGTGCCAACCTACAGAGAATAAGCGTAACAGCTGTCAGTGTGATGCAGAGGCAATAATTTGTCTCTCAATGTGGACAAGACTTAAGAGATCATTGTGGACTCCAAAAAGTGACGTCCTATCCAAACCTCACTTAACATCAGTGGTTCTGCTGTGGAGATTGTTAGGTGGACCAAGTTCCTCAGTGTGCACATTACTGAGGACCTTACATGGACATGCACATTACCACATTCTTCAAAGGGACCAGCAAAAATGTTCTTTATTACCAACTCAACATTTTTCTTTTTCAAAACAGGCTTCTGGACCCTCATCAGTCCAGGTTTAAGGCTGCACACACTACTGAAACTGCCATTTCCAAAGAACTTCATTTAGCTTGATCAGCCAACCTGTCTTCTGTTCTGATTCTTCTTGACCTCTCTCCAGACGTTCAACCATCAGATCCTCCTAGCTACTCTCTCCAACCTTGGGATGGCAGGAAGTACCAAGTAGCATGGCAAGGCTCCCAGTCTGCCCCACAAAGATTGTCCTCTGGTGTTCGACAGGGCTCCTCTTTTCTCTTTTCTTTATATACTGGTTTTCTTGGGGATGTAATAGCCTCACATGGCTTTTCCTATGACTTTTATGACTTTCTTTCCCAGTGATGACCAGGTCTGACCCGTATCTCTGATGACCTGGCTGAAATCTCCTCTTGGATGGCGGCCCACCACCTCAAGCTGAATCCCAGTAAAACTGAGCTTCTTTTCATCAAAGGGAGTCCATCGCCATGCCACAATCTCACCATTTCTCTTGAGAACTTTGTTTGTGACATTGGAACTTAAATATTCTAACAAACTTAATTAACCAAACACAAAACAGCTGATACACAAACAAGAACAAACCCCAGTTTCAACATAAAAGTAATTAATATCAAAACTTAAACAACAGCGGCCTCTAGCAGCTGCTGACAGGGGATGTGACACACAGGGAAATTCTGGACTGCAGTACAGCAGTATTTAACCATCCCAAGATGCGCTTTCTTTGTGTTCTCTAGACAGTACAGAAACATTTATACAGTTATATTTGATATGGAAATGTAGCTGAATTTGTTTATATTTATGTTACAAAATTGGTAAATTATATTTTTCTTAATAATTTAGAACTAAAATGCACTAAAAACAAATTGCCATGAAAAAAGAAAAAAAAATGCGGAGAATATCTGAAGTTTCCGCATTATTGTGGGGACTTCTGCATACAATTATCATTTAGGTTCTCAGAAAAAATCAGCGTTAGACTGACTCCGCGACTCCTGATCTGCGTAAAAGCTGGGGGTTACTGTACCACACATACACAGCTCTAATCCATAAACACATTCACTGCCTTAGTTGAGTTGTCTTACATTTCTGCTGTAACTGCATCACTAGGTAAAGCTATAATAAGCAATAAGGCAAAAAAATTGTCTGATTAATTATGCATGCTGCTACTGTGTGCTATCCTGGCTCATGTTCTATTAAGATTCTATGTGTTTGATCACTAGTACTGCCCCGGTCAATTGGAAGACAAGAGAACTGAGAATAATAAGTTAAATAACCAAAAGGTGTAAAAAGACTAGAAGAAAGGAAAATATATGTACAGAGGACCAGGAGAAAACACTTGTTAGTAAACAAAAACAGGAGCTGAGAGAGAGAAATGTCACCCTCATGTGGCTGCAGAATGTAACAGGGCACCCCTCCTAACAACAGGCCTCTAGACAGCTGATTCCACATGGGACTTTCTACTCCTCTCCATCTGCTTTGTTAATCTAGGGTCCATTTTACAGTGTACACTTAATGTAAAGTGTTATGGAATTACCAGTTAGGAATTGCCTCATACTTCAGGTGTAATAAAATAAAGATTCAAGAATAAAGATATATGCTTAAATATATTGAGACAGAAACCAGACACATTAAACTCTCTAGTCACATCGGGATATCTAGCTAACAGTGAAGGAGATGATGGAGAAAAGTGTGCAAACCTTGGTTTACCAATTATTCTGAAAAAACCAAAATGGATTGTGTTATTAAGTTACCCAGTGAGCACAGTGTGGAAACTGCATGGCATTTTCATGATGAATAAACCAATAGAAATGCCCCAAAATGGATTTCATTAACTTACATTAGAAATAAGTATCATGTTGGCTTCTGCTGTGCTGCAATTTGGAAGATTCTTGATTTTTGTTCTTACTTTTGTTCATTTTGTTGATAGTGAAATTTTAATCTTTCAAGACTGCATAAGGAATTTTCTTCTTTTATCTTTTTGGCACAGAAATGAAAAACTGCAAGAGTATAGATCAGAGACATCCAGATACATCCAAACAGTGAGGACATTTTGTCTCACAGTCCAGAAATGGTGCAAGCAGAGGAAGATAGAGCTGAAGCTCATAAAAGACATCAAAAGGAGTGCAGACAAATTCTTCGGCGGTTTCAAGAAGCAGAAGTTGGAGAAGAAGCTAGGAGCTGTCCTGATAGACACAGTGGAGGGACTGAATGAACTCCAGGAATTCCTAGATGCCTTGGAAAGACTAGCGGTTACTTCAGTTTTCGTATTTAAGGATGAGTCTGTGCGGTCAGTGATCAGCACAGCAAGAGACATATGCCCACTTCTCATCCATTTTAAGAGAGATGCAAGAGCTTTCTTTATGCCTATCCTGGACAATGCGGAAGTTCTAGCCTGCCAGTTGGACAAGTACATCCACAAAACAGAACAGATCTGCAAGACAATGTAAATTCATTCAGTTATAATACAAACCGTTACCATACTTGATATTGTAATTTTATTGTATCAATTGTATATTGTAATTTTTCTAAGCTTTCTTCAAAATATTTACAAAATATTTAAAAGTTTGTCCTGTTCTCTACAGATCTGGGAAAACACTGGAAATTAAAGACATACAACAGTAGGTGTTCAATGTTAATGTAAAGTTTTTCCACATCTTTCTCTTTTTTTTTCAAAAATATTTCAATACACTATGCTTTCTGATTTATTTGTGGAAAACAGTGACCCTTCACTGGAGTTTGGCTTCAGTATAAGAGATTCTGTGAAAAACACGATTGATCACTTGAGCAAAATGAGGTAAGAGTCTCTTTTTAAGCTTCACATATTTTTAACCTTTGGGCTTTGTTTGGCTTGTTTAGTTTCTCACTGTTTTTCACTCCTTTCTTTTAGAATGGATGAGTCCTTCAGGATGTCATTCTTTTTCAGTACAAACAACCAGCACTTCATTGACATATACAGTGAATGTCGGCCTAGGATGCTTCAGTTCTTGTCTGATTTGGAGGAGTCTGCAGTCCAGCTGGATAAGATGAAGATGGGTTCCAGCATC
>JBBPCY010066261.1:0-12272 GCA_037974405.1 Brachyalestes nurse
CACACACACACACACACACACACACACACACACACACACACACACACACACACACACACACACACACACACAGAGCAAACAGTCGAGAACCAAACACACACACACACTGAATAGTCCAGAACTGAATAACACACACACACACACACACACAGCAAATAGTCCAGAACCTAACACACACACACACAGAATAGTCCAGAACCAAACAACACACACACACACACCGAATACTCCAGAACCAAATAACACACACACACACCAAATAGTCCAGAACCAAACATACACACACACAAACACACACACACACACACACACCGAATAGTCCAGAACCGAATAACACACACACCATCAAACAAGACGGGCTGTGAGACGCTCTACAGACAAAACCCACACTGAGGGAAATCTGATCCTCCAGAAGACGCTGATTCAGCTCCATCTGAAGCCCAGCAGCAGGACGAGCTTCTTCAGAGTCCGGACAGAAGTGGGTTTTTTCTCTGCTGGGGTCTTTATTCTGTGTGTGTTGGAGAACCGAGGTCATACAGTTCAGTAAGAGTCAATAATGACGTCTCACACCTGAACACACCTGTATCTGATCGATACACCACAAACTGTGAAGCAAGCGCACACTGTCATAAAGATACACCTGTGTGTGTGTGTGTGTGTGTGTGTGTGTGTGTGGGGAGGTGGACTAAATGTTGAGTGTGTCCACTGAGATCGCAGCCATTAAACTGTTTACTCCTTCACCATCTGCTCACAGGAGCTCATTTACTGCTAATAGTCTCTCTCTTATTCCTTGTCCCTTACTTTTTACCTCAATCCCTTTCTGTCTCTCCAGTATAACATCTCTCTCCATTTCTTTCTCTCTCTTCTTCTATCTCATTTTCTCCCTCTTCCTTACACCCTCCCTTCTCTCTCTCTGACAGGGGCAGGTATTGTTCCTGGCACAGCTGATGAAATATTGATCAGAGAGGGAGCACCTCTGTACTTTTTTGTGATTAATTTTTTATTGCGTTTTGAATCTCCGTGGTCCTGCTGGTGATCGTGCCGGGGAGAAAAAAAAGTCCCTCAAAGCAAAAGTAATCTGTTCTGACTGCGAATGTTGCTCTCAGTGTTTTCTTGGTGGCATTACTGGGGGGGTTGGGGACACTGGGGAGCGGGACGACGACACATACTGTATGGGAAAACAGAATTAAAGCAGTCACTTTAGCTGTGGGTGGGTGTCCCTCTGTTCTGAGCTCACCTTGCTTCACCTTGTTTTGTTTTATCAACATGTGCATGTTCACACATCCCACCTTTTCTGTCCCTCCACTCTCTAACTCTGATCTGTCAACCTTCAGTACGAACGGGAGACTTCATGTCTAATCTGGCATCCCTTCACTCATTCCACTTCTTGCCTTTTGCTGAAACACTGGAGAATCTGGCAACACCTGCAGGTCTCGTCTCTTTTGCTTTCTCATCCATGGACCTGAAGGGGCACAGGTTTGCTTCTCTTCCACAAACGGTGCCTCACACACACACACACACACCTCACCTGTTCACACCTTAATATTTTATCTTTTGAATTCCATTGCACCACTGTGACTCATCCCATCAGACCCCAACATCATTGTTGCTGACAGTAAGAGCTTTTACTGAAGAACTGGACATCCTCCTCAGCTCACTTCCAGGTGATGGATCCCCACTCTTCATTCTTCTTGCTGACAACCTCCCAAACGACAAGCTACATACCGGCGGCACCCTCGAGGTTCTGTCCTCTTTTAGTCTCCTCAAACCCATAATACATGTAACAACTTCACCTTGTCTTCACCAGAGCCACTCTGACTACTCCTCTCGATCTCTCAGGTCATCGTCTTTTGTCATCTGCATTCTCTCTCCAGACATACTCCAACCAACAAACCGTCCGACCACCATGCTCTTCAACCGCTCACTGCACTTCCTGCATCTGCTCTTTCCTTTTTCGAAGCCAAGCAAAAAGCATTTGCATCCAACCCTCGCAAACTCATATTTTCTTCACTTCTGAAACCTCCTCCTCATCCTGTTTCTTCCATCTCCTCAGAGGACTTTGCCTCCTTCTTCAATGAAGAACATGACAAGATCAGGTGATCTTTCCCAGCAGTCATCATCTGTCTTACCTTCTCTCGACCTGCCAATTACCCTCCACTTACCTCCTTTTGCCTGCTTCCACTGACCATCTTCTGCTCATGACACCCTGCAGCCCTACCACGCCACCACTAGATCCAATCCCGTCACACACACGTCTGACCATATCCATGGATCTTCTCCCTCGTATTGCTCATATAATAAATGGCTCCCAGGAAACAGGCCATGTCACAACTTGACATCACTGTTTATAACTGAATGATCACTTTAAGGTGGAGTAACAGCCTTTGAAAGGTGTGAATGCCTGCTGGACTTCAGTAATGAGTGACCTGCACTAAACGTGTGTCCGTACAGCTGGTGGATATGATGGTGAGTAACTCAGATTGCATGTTAAACTGTTTAATATTGAGCTCTGTATACGCAGACGGCCTTTATGCAGAGCTTTAATGGGGAGAAATGATCAGCGGGCTTCCCTAGCGGACAGGCAGGCTGGGTAAACGGACGAGGAGCAGAGGAGGAGGCTGATAAATTATTGAAGATGCCAATTAAATAAGCTGCCATTTAGATCAAACGCAGTAGGTTGCTTTTTCAGCCTTGCAGGGTCTTTGAAAGAAGGTGGAGCCTCAGAACAAGGCACCCCACCGGTGGGATTCTGTAGTTAATACACACCGCAGAGGGCTTGCAGAACCCAAATATGTAACAAGTTAAAAAGGCAAAAACAACTTTCCTTTTGCACTTTGTGTTGAAAAATGTAAAAAAATGTGTAGAGTATTGTAACGTGCCATGCCCTTGTCTTCACTTCTTTCCTTCGGACAATGTGCTTCTGATTTTTTTTTTGCCCCGCCTTTGCCCCCCCCCAACCTGCATCTTGCCTGTAACTCCACCCTCTGTTCTCAGCTGCTCCTTGTTTGTGTCTCCTGTGAACAAAAACCTCTCATACCTTTCTCTTCTACCCAGATTTACTACTGAGATATCTGCTGCCAAGTCTTCCTTCTTCAAAGCCAACCCTCACAAACTCTGCCACATTTTCTTCACGTATCAAACCTCCTCCTCTTTCTTCTCTCAGAGAACTTGGCCGACTCTTTTGATGAAAATGCTGACAAGATCCTTCCCTGAATTCATCACCTCTCTTACATACTCTCAACCTGCTGACTACCTTCTATTTACAGAGCAGTATCTCTTCTCTTCTTCCTCCCCTGTACCTAACCAACTCAACCATTTTTAATCGCAAAATGGACTTAATGACCTGCACCAATCTGGATTCAAACAGCACATTCAACAGAAACTCCTCCAGCTGTTACCTGAGCAGCTTCATACAGCCAAAACTCACGTTGATTCGAATTCTTCTAGACATGCTTTTGACACAATCCAACAATCCTAACTTTACTCACCAAATTCAGAATCACTGGTTCTCCATGGCAAAAGATTCTGTCCTACCTTGAGGGGCGAATGTTATCAAGTGTTATGGAAAGGGTCAATATTTACCCTACAAAGACTTACCACTGGCGTTCCTCAGGGTTCGGTGCTTGGCCCTCTTCTCTTTTCCTTACACACACACTCTCTTGGTGATATTATATCTTCACCAACCACTGTTGTGCTGATGACACTCAGGTCATACTCTTTTTCGCCCCATGACTCTCAGATCTCGACCTTGATCTCTACCAGGAGAATCTTCTACCAGGAAATTTTAGATGTAAATCTAGGTTTAAATTTATAGCCGAGAAAGCACCCATGTATGTCACTCTGGATGAGAGCATCTGGCAAATGTTGTAAATGCGAATGTAAACCCTTGTATCTCCAAAAGCAACTTTACAGGAGAAGGAAAAGACATTCTTGACTCTTACGTTGCAACAACATTTGGTTAAAAGTAAGTAAAGTATATTACTTTACTCATTGGTTGGTTAATTTAATGACACCTTTCAGACAACCTTTTTTTCAGACAACAATTAAAAATATTTAGAAGAGAACAAACATAATAAACATGAAAATAAAAAGTATATTGAATCTAAATAAGGTATTGTTGCGGGACAGAAGTGCAGTGTATCATTGAGCTGAGCCAAAATTATGTAAAACATTTTTAAAAAGAGTGAAAATGGAGATGGTCTCTCTAAAATCTCTGACAGTGCAAAGATCAGACTGAACCTGTACTGGCAAATGTGAAAACACCCCTAGAACCTTTCCACTATGCAATAAAAAAAATCACTTTAAAGTGATGCAACAGCCTTAAAAGGGTGTGAATTCATCCAGGACTTCAGTATTTAGTGACCTGCACTACATGTGTGTCTGTACAGCTGGTGGATATGAAGGGGAATCACTCAGGTTGCATGTTAAATAGTTTAGTATTGATGCAAAGAGCTCCGTATACGCAGGCGGCCTTTATACAGAGCTTTAATGGGATGAAATGATCTGCGGGTTCCCCCGGCAGATAGGCAGGCTGGGTAAACGGACGAGGAGGAGAGGAGGAGGCTGATAAATTATTGAAGATGCCAATTACATGAGCTGCCATTTAGATCAAACGCAGTGGGCCGCTTTATCAGCCTCACAGTGTCTGTGGAAGGAGGCGGAGCCTGTGAGCGAGGGACCCCACCCACTGAAATGTACGACGTGATGCTGTAGCTGATACACTCTGCAGGACTTGCAGAAATAAAATATGTAATAATAGATTAAAGAGGCAGAAAAATCAATTAATGTGTTCAAAACTGTAATAAAACTCAATCAAGTAACATTTGTTGTAATATTTATAAAATGCATTGTAACATGCTGTGTTCCTTATGTTAGTCTGTCCTCCCTTTTTCTTTCTCACCCCCTGCTTCTGGTGATTAGAAATGATAAAAAAAAAATGAGATGAGCCACAATCCTGTTGAACATTCTGGTGGTCTGCTAGCAGTTGGTGGGCGGGGCTGTAAGTAGTCAGTAGGTGTGGTCTGGTAGCAGTTGGTGGGCGGATCTGTAAGTAGTTTGTAGGTGTGGTCTGCGAGCAGTTGGTGGGCGGGGCTGTAAGTAGTCAGTAGGTGTGGTCTGCTAGCAGTTGGTGGGCAGTGCTGTAAGTAGTCAGTAGGTGTGGTCTGGTAGCAGTTGGTGGGCGGGGCTATAAGTAGTCAGTGGGTGTGGTCTGGTAGCAGTTGGTGGGCGGGGCTGTAAGTAGTTTGTAGGTGTGGTCTGCTAGCAGTTGGTAGGCGGGGCTGTAAGTAGTCAGTAGGTGTGGTCTGCTAGCAGTTGGTGGGCGGGGCACAAGGAGCATAAAGATCAACCTGGACCTGTATTGGCCAATGCGGAAACGCTCCTAGAACCTTTCCATTATGTGATTTTTTGAAACTGAACTATGGCTTTCTGTTGAGCTTTCAAAGGGTGTGAATTCATGCTGGACTCCAGTAATGAGTGACCTGCACTACACGTGTGTCTGTGAGGTTATGAGCAGTTAGTATTAAATTCGGAAGCACCGTAAATCCTACGTTGTGCCTGTGACCCTAATAATCCTCCCAGTGTTTCCTGCACAGGCCAGTTTGTTTACACATCAGCCACTGAGCAGAATTAAAGTTACCTCGCTCAGAAGACGAGGATTGCTCCTCATCTAGAGGTGGTGGTGGCCTAGTGGGTAGGATACTCTCCTCTGGCCACGGGTTCGAATCTTACCTTCAGTCAGAGGTGGACAGTAACTAAGTACATTTACTTGAGTTCTGTACTTAAGTAGTTTTTGAGTATCTGTACTTTACCTGAGTAGTCTTTTTTTTTTGGAAATTTATATCTTTCACTTCACTACATTTGAAAGACAAAACCGTACTTTTCACTTCACTACATTTCTATCAAGGTTCTCGTTGCTCGTTACCTTCAGTTCTGATAGTGGGTGTTGCTGTCTAACTTTTCTAAAACGTGATTTTTTAGCTGATGACAGCCTATCAGAAATCACCAGTAGTGTTACGTCACGGCAACGCAGGCATTTCTTAAACACGGTCAATCAGTGGCGGGAGAATGGATGGAGACGGAGACGGCGACTCTTCGTGCCCGCATTCATGGCCATATTTAGAGTCGTTTAAGTTTATGGAAAAGATAAAAAATTGGTATCGTTTTAAGTGTGTGCCATTCCAGCTGCATTTACAGCACTTCAGTTGTCTACTTCGTTCAAATACAGAGTACATACACAGACCTTTTGTGTAAGTGTGTAGTGTACAATTAATAAAAAAAGACTAATTTTCTTTGTCAATACTGGTTGTTTCATTCTACCTTATTCCTTATTCTACATATTCTACAAGCAAGTTAGATGCATTAGGTTTTGTAAGTGTGTTGGCAGTAAATTCACAATGCAGTGAAGTATGTACTTTTAATTCTTAAGTATTTTTGGAAGTAAGTACTCAGTACTTTAACTTAAGTGAAATTTGACTTTATGACTTTCACTTGTATTGGAGTAACATTTGACTAGTGGTATCTGTACTTTCAGTCACTTTGAAGTTAGGTACTTTGTCCGCCTCTGCCTTTTAGTATGATTATCAGTGTATTAATAATATTTGTATAATTCTAATATTAGATTTGAAAGCATGTATTGCTTGGCTAAACAGAATTTACATATTATTTTCTAAAGTGTCTAAGACGTTCACACAGAGCTTTGCATACAAATCTGAGGAAAATGTCAAATCAATTACAATCGAAGGATAGGAAGATTTGGTCATTTGGTCACTTACGAGTACTGATCAAAACAGTCCAAGATCCAAATTTGATTATGAATTAAACTTTGAAGATTACATATGATGAACAAAAATCAGATTAGAATATCATTAAACTATAAAAAAAAATGATCACATGTTCAGAGCTTTTACCCTGAATCCAGTTTCCAGTCTGGGATTTTGTAATCACTGGTGAGTGAGACCAACAATTACATCAGTTCAGTGAACTATATTGATTACAACATCCTTCACTCATTCACATTTAGTTCAGTTCTCCACCGGAGGCAACAATAGCAACCAAATAACTTTCAGCGCTACATAAAAGTGGTGCTTTACATCAGTGACACTGTGTGTGTGTTTGTTAATCCTAAGAATGGTGTATTTATCTTACTCCATGCTGTTATTTTGTTTTTGTAGAATTTTCAGTCTCTTTGCACTTCTTCTGGACATGAAGACACCCTGAGTACCATCAACATCCATCAAAATCTGCCCTTTGATGGAGTGATGAAATCTCTCTCCGATCTGAAAGAGCGACTTGAGGAGGAGCTCAGAAAAATCCCCTCACGTGGTAAGAAGGAAACTGAACAACGGAGAGCTTTACCTCATCGGTGACGGATTAAAATGTCATTAGAACTAATAATATTATAATAATTGTTTCTCTTGTTGCTGCCTCTACTGCAAACATCATTTATGCACTTAAAATAACTTTTTACTTTGAGAGAACGTGTATCATGTATCAATCAGAAATTCAAAGAAATGTTTCATTTGATCAAGCCATTTTGTTGCTGTGTCTCCACAGTTATAGCAGTTTCAAAGATTTTACCTTCCGAGCCAAAGACCAGAGAAGATTTCTTGCAGTGTATGTGGGAAACACACACACACACACACACACGCACACACTCACTCACATACACACATACACACGCACACCCACTCACACACACACACACACACATTCACACTCACACACACAATTTTCTTTTTGATTAGAATCCACTTTAAATAACACAGAGAAATCTATTAAAGGAAAATGCATTAATTATTAATAAATAAAATCAATTTTCAGAGATTTGTGAATCATTAATGAATCATGTTTCAGCAGTTAATATCTGTTACTGACTGTCACTTCAAGTCAAAGTCAAAAGTCAAAGTGAACTTTGTCATCTCATCTGTGTACATGTGTCATGTTGGGCGTACAAGGTGGACGCAACTGCAGGAAGTAGCTTTAAACAGAATGAGCTTTAATGAGCACAGGTAACAGAACTGAGCGTGCAGAGCTCCAAACGAAGCTTAACGCAAGACTAATGCAGGGATCGTTCCTGGAGGACCTTCGCTCCAGAGGGAACTCAGGCTCAGGAGATGAGGGAGGTGCTCGGCTGCTCGTCTGAGAATACTAGATGCATTTAGGCTCACTTGCAGTGGTGGCCAGAAGAGTTGTCCACACTCAGTGGAGTGGCTTGTGGTGAGAGCTGCTCACCGATTCACCCCTGCAGAGATAAGGGGGGGACACAGAGAGAAGGCAGACAGTCACTGACACATGTGCTGGTCCCTCCTGTACGAGTCCACTCTCCAGCTGCAACCTGGAGTGCAGTGGTTAGTATCAGTGCAGGAAGCGCGCTGGCACAAGTCCATTTCTCCTTCTCTAAGAGCAGAGGTGTTACATAGAGTTGTAGACAAAATGAACAAAGATGGACAAACCCGAAAAGTTGCTTGGTGACCACGCCCCTTCACGCCGGACAGGCTAGCATTTCTACTGAAGGGTTCGACACAGACAATCAATCACGCGACAGAAACAACGGGTGCCTAGCAAACACACTAACGATCTAAAGAAGCTCACTGCTTACACCTTGGTTGCCTAGACACTAGACGCACACACAACATACCATGACATCACAGAGACGCGACAGGACTTAGGGAAACCTAATACACTGGCGAGGGGGCCCGCTGGGGGTGTGACCAAGGCGGACCAGACATTTACATTTACGGCATTTAGCTGACGCTCTTATCCAGAGCGACGTATATCAGTGCTTAAGTAGTCCACAACTGTTTCTTACACTCGTGAGCTAAGCTCAATCATCGTCTACTATTCAACCAAGTTGCTGCCTGCTCGGTACACCTAAACACTCAGTGCTCCTAGACAACACCCATCACACAATTTCTAAACAACACATGAACGAAAAAGTCAGAAGTTAAGACAGAGTAAGGAAGGGAAGGGGATAAGGGATTTTTTTAAAGGAAAAAATATAAAAAAAAGGAAGCACAATTAGTTACCAAGGTGCTCAAGGTGAGTCTTCAGGCGACGCTTGAAGACAGCGAGGGACTCCGCAGATCTGATCAGAAGAAGGAGTTCATTCCACCGCTGGGGCGCCAAGACTGAGAAGAGTCTTGATGCATGTCTCTCTCTTCTTTTGAGCAGTGGAGGCTCAAGATGAGCTGTGCTTAAAGACATGATGATCCCCTGTCCAGAACACCGGCGTCTCCCTCCAACGCTGATCTGCATGTCTTTGGAATCGCCCCACTGCTCTTCTGATGCATGTTTGTGCCCTTTCCGACACCCGCTCTGCCCTTTGGTACCAGCTTTCAACTTCTGGCACGTCCAAAGGCTCTCCAGCCTAGAGACAGAGCAGGGTTTGACGCCCAGGTACGTACTCAAAGGGCATTAGGCCGGTAGCGGAGTGGCACAACGAGTTCTGGGCATACTCCACCCAGCCTAGGAATTCTGTCATTCCGAGAACCCGGATGATAGCTGATCACGAAGTCAAATCTACTAAAGAATAGCCTCTACAGAGCCTGTCTAGGGCACGACCCCTATGCCTGCTGCATAAACTCCAAGTTTCAGTGGTCCGTGAACACCCGGAAGGGGTGTCTAGCTCCGTTGAGCCAGTGGTGCCACTCCTCAAACGCTGCATTGACCGCCAGCAGTTTACAGTTAGCGATATTGTAATTTCGCTCCGCATTGGTCAGCTTCTTTGAGAAGAAGGCGCACAGATAGAGTTTCTCAGGCTTGCTGCACCTAATCCAACCGCAAGAGGCATCTACCTCCACGACAAAGGGTTTTGTGGGGTCCGGTAGCTTTAACACCAGAGCTGTAGTAAATAGTACCTTGATCTTTTCAAAGGCCACTCTGGTGCAATTCTTTGACTGTTGCAGGCCAATCAGTCACCACCTTAACCTTCCCGTCATCCATCCCCACACCACCTGGGCCAATCTGATTGCTGAGAAATAAAAGCTTCATAACGTGGAAATCGCATTTCTCAGCATTGACATATAACTCATGCTGGAGCAGGCGACAAAGGACTCGATGAGTGTGATAGTACATCTGATAAAGTCTTACAGTAAACTAAAATGTTACCTGTAGTACATGTAGCATGTCTCTGAATACGTCATTTATGAACACTAGACAGAGCATTTGCTAAGTCATATGGCATTACGGAATACTGAAAGCCATCTTCCATTCGTAGCCTGCCCTAATGAGGTTATATGCGCTCCGTAGGTCGAGCTTAGTGAAAATTCTCGCCCCACGGAACTGCTTGATAGACTGGGGGATGAGAGGAAGCAAATGTGGGTACTTAACTGTAACGCCGTTGAGCCTATGACAGTCAATGCAGGGTCTAAACCTAGGACTTGGGGATACCTAATACGCTGGCAACTGGGCCGGTGGGGTCGTGACCGAGGTGAACCAGACATGACACCATGTTTACAGTGAGACAAAGTCCAGATTTTACAGAGTACAAAAGCACACAGGACACATATATAAATAAACAATAAACTATAAAAACTAGAAGCAGAAACATGAGCAATTAGGTACAAGGATGTGCAGTTAGGTACAAGGTAATTTTTTTTGACATTCAAAAACCTGCAAATGTTGCCACAACAGTCAGATGGAAAGCAACAATACTGGAAAGTTATTATGATATTAACAGACATTTTGACACCAGATGAGCAGTGGCTCCAAAATCAGCTATAATAATAATATAAGCTTCTACCCCAGTTTCCACTCACCACATGTGCTGACGTCTGATTGGCTTTAGCCCTCTGCCAGTCAACACAACAAGGTTTGGACTCAGTGACAGAACCAGACGTTTGCCACGCAGGATACTTTTTGGGCATCTGTGTGGTATTGGCGAGTTTCTTGGACGCATCTCTGAATGGTCCATACAGCGGTCGTATGAAATATGAAATATCAACCATCATATTTCTATCCACTAAAGTACATCTGAAAGACTCTGCGTTGTGTTTATTTTTCAGTTATCCTTGCATTTATTATCCAGCATCTTCATTAGTAATAAAAATGCTGCAGAGAGCATTATTTCACACTGAAAACTGATTTTCCCTCTTTTTTCAGATTTCTGTCCTCTTACTCTGGATCCCAACACAATAAACCATGAGCTCAGCTTGTCAGAGAAGAACCGAGTGGTTACATGGAGGGGTGGAAAGCAGCGATATCCTGATCATCCCGACAGATTTGACTGCTGCTGGCAGGTCCTCTGTGCGGAGAGCATGAGTGGACGCTGCTACTGGGAGGTGGACTGGAGCGGATGGGTGTCCATATCGGTGTCGTATAAAGGAATCAGCAGGAAAGGGTGGAGTAACGAGTGTGTGTTGGGTCTCAACAGTCAGTCCTGGAGCCTGCAGACCTCTCCTCTCTCCTTCCAGCACCAGAACATTAAGATGGAGATTGCAGGACCCTCATCCTCCAGAGTGGGGGTGTATTTGGACCACAGCGCAGGAACACTGTCCTTCTACAGCGTCTCCAACACGATGAATCTCCTACACACATTCCGTACCTCGTTCACCCAGCCACTCTGTGCTGGGTTTGGGGTTGGTGGGCTCTTGTTAGGGGACCTGTTTAGGATCGGCGGGACTGTGAGATTGTGTGGTCCAGACTGAGCTGTTGTATTAACCCTCCAAGACGTCATCATGAATAAAATAGACTGTAGTTACAAATATCATGTAATGTAGCACTTGTACCCTACCACTAGTTGGCAGACATGTAGTACTTCAATTCAAGAACAAAAATCTTCCTGTTCAAAGTTTGAAAAACGCCAAATGGCTAGTAAAAAGTTGTCTTGTGATGTCTTGCGAATGTTATTTGCTGATTCTGACTCTGAAGGGGAATATTTGGCTTTGGGAAATGACGGTCGGTTGTCTAACACTTGCGCGTCTCCCGGAACAGCTTTGCTTCACAGCGCTGCCGCCATGCAAGCCGAGAGTGTTCACAAAGCACTTACAAGTGTTTATTTCGACACTTTGCCCAACGGGAATGTGGGTGGCAGTGGTGAACGTGGTCGTAGTGTCTGTAGGAGAGGTGTTGGTCGAGGTGGAGGTAGCAGGAAAGGGAGAAATAGGGCTGGAAGTAGCGGTAGCATTAGCTCTCTCCATTCAGCGCTCCAAAGTGGTGGGAGTCTCCGCGCTACACACGGCCGTGGTGTGTGTGGGAGAGCTGGGAGATGTAGGAGAGGCAGCAGGGGTGATCTGGATCTGAATAGGGCTGGAAATAGTGATGATAATGGTGGC
>JBBPCY010066282.1:0-12271 GCA_037974405.1 Brachyalestes nurse
ATCCAACATCAGTGCCTGACCTCATAAATGCTCTACAGAATGAATGGGCACAAATTCCCACAGAAACACTCCAAAATATTGTGGAAAGCTGTTATAGCTGCAAATTTGGGACTTGCTCCATTTTAAAGTCTACGTATTTGAGTGCAATATCATTAAGGTCCCTGTTGGTGTAATGATTGGGTGTCCAAAAATTTTGTTTGTGTAATGTATGTATGTTTCCATTTTTTATTTATTTGCAACACAACAAGCACAAGATTCCAAAGGCTGGTGGCCTAGTGGTTATCGGTTTTGCCCCTGTGATCAAAAGGTTGTGGGTTCGAAACCTAGGACTGCTAGCAGAGGTGTGACCAGAACATCATGTGTGGGTGGGCATTTGGCTCATCTGGGGTGGGTGCAAAAAATATCTGTCCATCCATCCAGCCCTAAATTTGCGTTTTTTCACATCACAAATTTGCAGTTTTTACTTTTTAATAAGCCACCTATGCATAGCTTTTGGTGTTACCAACCAGACAATAAAACAAGAATTGAACTAGTGTGCTGTTTTAATTAAATAATGCGGTCAACAGGTTTAAAACATGCTGCAAAATGCATGGCGAAGTGAACTGGATGAGCAGCAGGACCGTACCTGTCTAGTCAAGGAGGCACTGACGGATACGCCCCCTACTCAAATGGGCCAATTGGAAAGCAGCTCAGTCATGAAAACCAAATGTTTTTTAGGGGCGTCACGCGATTTAAACAATATTCAAATTAATTACAAGCTATCTGGTAAATTAATCCAGACATGAGCAAACTCCGGCCCGTTTAGTTTTTTAATCCGGCCCACCGAATTTGTCTAAATTATATTATTAAAAGACATTCATTTCACATTTTTCCTGCAATGCCTGTGTTTTCGCAGTAGATGGCGAACTCCAGACACATTAACCTTTGTTGAGGTGTGACGTATTACTCCACGTTTGGATTTGCCCTTTGAACCCATAGTAAACATGAGCGGACCAGAGAAAAGACAAGTGGACAGTGAATGCCGAGTGTTTAAGAGGGAGTGGGCAGCAAAATCCAATCAATGGCTGTATGTCTGATATGCCAGGAAACTGGTTTACGAAGTGCAAATAATCTGAGATCTGAGGCTACCAAATCCTTAATCAAACATTTTATGGCATTTCCCAAAAGATACTGATAATGCTTATGGTGAGAAACTGTAGGGAAGTTGAAAGTTATATTGTAATGTCTGTGATATTTTAGATATTTACTTTTGTACTTCTTTCTCCCTCTGTGTAAGGTGAAGAAAGACATTGTGTCAGTAACTGGCATTCTGGTCCCTCTGGACTGAACACACCACTTCTAGTTTTATAGTCAATTAAGGAAGAAAATATATATGCACAAAGTACAGGACTGGCTCAAAGTTTCCACTGGGTCCAGGTTGAGTAATGCCTAGCCTGTGCATCATCACAGTGGCAGTGGCAGTGGCAGCAGCTTGGAAGAAGAGGTGTAAGGCCTCCTGGTGTTCTCCTCTAGGCATGGTACAGTGTGCACCCATGTGTGTAAATGTATGTTGGGGGTTGGAGTTCATAGAGCGGAGAGATCGTGTTGAGGTTTGGAGGCTGAGCAATTCTTTCAGGTATGAAAGAGCATCTCCATAGATGCACTGATGAGTAAGGAGGTAGACCTTGTATTCGATCCTCACTGAGACTGGGAGCCAATGCAGTGTGTGAAGAATGGGGGATGTTCATGTTTCCACACCCTAATTAGGATCCTTACAGCGCTGTTCTGAATATACTGCAGTCTCTGAAGACTCTTGTTAGGGATCCCAATAAGTAATGCATTGCAGTAGTCCAGTCTGGTGGAGATAAAAGCATGGATTAGCTTCTCTGCAACAGGCTGTCTCAGAGTGGAACGTAGTCTGGCAATATTCCTGAGATGGTAGAAGGAGGTCTTGCAAAGGTATTTGATATGAGTTTCAAATGTTAGGTGAAGATCAAATCGCACTCCAATGAAATAATAGCCCATAACGATTTATGACACAACCAAGATGAAGCACGTACAAAATGAAAAGGAGGGGTCAGAGTACAGACCCCTGAGGCACTCCACAGGTCACCTTGTGTTCCCCAGACTTTGCATTACCAATGGAAATGTATTCTGTTCTGTCTATAAGATATGATTTAAACCAGGAAAAGGCAGCATCAGCAAGACCTATAGTGTGATGTAACCGATTTAGAAGTACAGCACACGCCCGCACTTTCCAAGAGCATCCGTGTATAGTGAAAAACCGTGATGTGGTAAAAAAAAAATGCCTAAAATGGCTATTTTTATAGTGTAAACCCTAAATATTTTTATATGGAAATGTAGCTGAATTTACGATAATATTTGTTACAAAATTAGTGAATTATATTTTTCTTAATTTAGCACATAAATGCATGAAAAATGATATATTGCCATGAAAAAAGCTGTGATGTCGGGGCCTCGTCCACCACTCCCCTCATCCTCGTGCTGGGTTGTTTATGTTTGGGCCCAGCATGAGGATGAGGGGGCGTGGCGGACGAGGCCTGGACGTCACAAAAGCAAAAAAGTGCGGAGTATATCTGCAGTTTCCGTGTTAGTGTGGGGTTTCCACAAAAAATTGTTAGATTCTCAGCAAAAATCTGCAATGGACTGCGACTGCTGATGCGCGTTAAAGTGGGGGCTTACTGTGTGTGTGAAAATATGAAATATGAAAATACAATATAATAAACAATCTAAGTCTTATGTACATAACATACAAAGGAATACAGGATGTATCCCACAAAGTGTACATAAAGTGCAGTTGCAGTACTGTAGGTGTGAAGCAGGTGACAGCTATTTAGGAGGATGATGGCGAGGGGAAAGAAACTGTTCCTGTGTCAGCTGGTTCTAGTCTGCAGACTCTATATCGTCTGCCAGAGGGTAAGCAGGCCAAAAAGTCTGTGCACAGGGTATGAGGGATCTGTGATGATTTTTCCTGCCCTTTTCCTGGTTCCTGAGTGGTACAGTTCCTGGATGGAGAGCAGGGGGGCACTGATTATCTTTTCTGCTGTCCGTATAGTCCGCTGCACTCTGTTCCTGTCCAGTTTAGCGGCTGCTCCGTACCAGACTGTGATGGAACTGGATCAGCAGCTCCTGTGGAAGACTGTACTTACCCAGTTGTCTCAGGAGGTTCATCCTCTGCTGGGTCTTTTTGAGGATGTAGGAGATGTTGGTCTTCCCCTCCAATCCTGGGAAATGGAGGTAACCAGGAACTTGAAGGTCTCCACAGCACAGGGTGCATTCAGCTCCAGGTTGTGCTGACTGCACCAGAGTACAAGCTTCAACTTCCTGCCAGTATGCAGACTTATGCAGACAGTATCTTGTTCTTTCTGCCTTAGCAATGCAAATTAGAATTAGTCAAATTACAAAAGTTTACCATTTTTCTGTTTAGAAAAGTGCAAAGCTCCTCAATGTTAACAATGTAGGCGTAAATGGGCAGTGTGTGCAAGCTGTAGCAGTCAAGCAGTATACAGTAAAAACAAAAAGTGCTTTGAATATCCCCTGGGGTATCATCCTCTTCAGTGGCTTCCAAAAATCATCATGCTTCAGCTTTAGGCTCCCAAAGTACCTTTGTGGCTACATATTAGTCTAAAAGGGATTATTTCAAAAACATTTAATTTAATTTGGTGGGGGGTCCTCTTACAGTGTAGCAGGTGCCCTGGGAAACAAAGGTGAGCACCAACATCCATGAAAAATATGACTGATCTGTAATTTTCATGCCTTCATTAAAAAAATATTTTTGTGTATAGGTTTTGACTATGTAAATACTGTTCATGTAGGTTATTTCTGTACATTTACTTAGTTTGGCATAAAACAAATCTATAAGTTAATATTAAATATCACCTATTTTTAAAGTTTAAATACACAGTTTATTGTGTTCATGCCACTAAGTCTTATAGCTGTGGGGGTAGCAATGATCTGAGATTTAAACCTATTTAATGTGAACATTTCTTAATAAAGAACTGAACATGTTATGGGGTGTCCTAATTTTTTCACACGACTGTATGTATGCGTTTGTCATTATTCATTTCTAAATGTCATTTATTAAACGTTTACCACACACATAATCAGTAAACAATCTTTGTATTGTTTCAGTTGTAGTGCCTTGACAGAAATGTAAAAAAAATGCCGGTTTTCCCAATTTTAAGCATTGATTTAAGATTTAACATTTAGATTTAGATTTAACATTTAACAATTACGCAGCAAGAAAATGTACCAAAATGTAACACTGTTTTTTTTTTAAACACATTTAACTCTAAATGTGTGAAAATTGTGTGAACATTGCGCTAAATGATGAAAAAATGACACCTCTAAATTTGTGAAGCTGTTTTTACAAATGGCACCCATACGAAATTCTTCCTCTGCATTTAACCCATTTTCACCAAGGGAGCAGTGTGTGGAGACAGCACCTTGCTCAAGGGTACTTCAGAGATGCTGAGCAATTTTGTGATTTGAACCCACGACTTTCTGATCGCAGGGCACCAGCTGACCCTAGGCTAGGCTACTCAGTTAGAAATTAGTAGATACATGTAGTCCCTGTGCACAGAGCCAACCTGAATAGGCATTTTTAAGGCACTAAAAGTTGCAGCTTTAGGTCTATAGCTAGCTTTCTGGCTTCAACAGGTCAAACAAATTAGCCAGACATCTCTTCTCTTAGCACTACTATATCCTTGGTAACTGGACCTACTGCTACATTAAAGTGATCGTGAAAACTGTTAAATACCAATTTCCCACAAGTAAATTCCACTAGAATACACAACACTGTTGTATTTATAAGTCAGATTTTGATGGAAAAAACATATTTGGCATTTGAATGTGAACAAATATGTAGCCAACACACTTTATTGTGATTTATATTATGACAAAATAGAAAACAAGATATTCTCTGGACCTTGTGCTATCTTTTTCCATTTGCTGGGTTCATCTATGAAGAAACCCTGGGAATTAAGTAAAATTTACTAATCAGCCATTTGGACAGTTGGAACCAGGATTTAGTCAAATATGCTATTGGCATTAATTAATTAATTTTAAAAAAGTTTTTCCTAATCAAAAGTAAAAAAAGAGTTGATGAAACATGACACATTTGGAGTGAAAAGTTGAACAAAATTAAAAGTGGAATTTTTTTAATTCTAACCAAAATGTTTTTAGGAAAGGAAAATGCTTTTGTAAAGTACTGATTCTTGAAAAAGGTCCACTAACAAAACACATGTACCTTATTATATTCTATCTTATATTAAACTTATATTCAAATATTTAATATCATATTTCATGCCTAGCTCCCTTTGGCCCCAGGACAGGCTCCGGGTACCCAAGACCCTAGTAAGACTTACGCGGTTTCAAGAAATTAATGAATGAATATTTCATTGTATGCATACAACTGAACTGAGTCTGGTGTGTGGTGATGAAGAGAATGTGTGTTTTGAACTAGTCGGCAACCTCAGCCACGAGCACAACAGTTCCAAAAATCTAAATATTTAAAACTGACTAGTCCATTTCACCAGTCATCATCAGAATGTGCCTAAATATGATTACACATTTACAGTAGGCATTTTCCTTTAAAATGATTCAGAAAAAACAGTTTTGCATTAAAACATCTGTAACAAACACAAACTGCCAAATAATAAAGATTTACCGATTTTACATTTGTTAAGTCACATTTCTCAATATATTTAAGCCACTTTTTCAAAACACTTTACACAGCTTCCAGTACACTTTACACAGTACACTTCTGCTGAACTGTGGGAGGAAAATGAAAGTGGTTTTACCTAGTCAGTGGATATTATAGACGGTGGCCCGAGAGCAAACCAGCCAACTAGCATAATTTAGCCTCATCACACCATGTTTTTAATTGATCATTTTGCCCGAAGCCTTTATGAGGTGTGACACCAGCCCTGGCCTTGACTTTCACCAGTGCTGAGGAAAGAAACAACAACAAAATTGCTTGATCATTAATTACCCTCACCTCCTCTTGGCAATCCATAATGCCAATAATTATTTCTCTCTCACAAACAATTTATACTGTGAATATTTGGCTTCTAGTGCCCCTCTTGTTTTGATAAAGGGCCGTGGGTGTGTAAATATGCCTAAAAGCCTTTTGGCAAGTGGCTCTGCATGTTAATGGCTTCCAGAAGGCAATGGACAAAGAGCTAGGAATGTTAATAAATTCCCATTTAGCATTAGAAAAGCCATGATCAAACTCACAATCTGAAACAAAAGCTATTCATACCATGGTATCCTCTCATCCTTGGTCTCTACTTGTTATTGTTTGACTACCTGTGTTAATGGCAAATGAAGAACTGGTACACAGAGGACTGCCTAGATGTGGTAGTACTGTGGGAAAGGTACACACATAAAAGAAAATCATTGCAATCTGTGGAACATGGTTAGAGGATTAAATGTGCTCTTCTGCTTTTTACCCTCCATGTTTCAGCAGGAAACGTTATGACCACCTGAGTGCATGCAAGAATCCAAATATAATGTTTCCTACAATTTGCACAGCTTAAACATTGGATTTTCCATCTTTCAAGTCATTTATGGCAGTGCAAATTTATGACTGCAATGTTTTTCTGTACAGCTGTGGAGAATAAGCAGTTTCTGCCACTTCCTGTGCCTTGACCCACTGCTCTGTTTCCAAACACTCTTCTACAGGGACGTGGCATGTTAACGATGGCCAGCTTAACTCAGGAGCACAGAGACATCTAGGTGACAAGCTAATGATGAGGGACCGACCTCTTTGATCTCTTTGCCACGTCCAGAGAAAGCTGAGCATTGCACTGCAAAGCTGCTGTATGTTTTTAGAGCTCTGCTCCACATTCCACTGAATGTTTTGCAGCGGGGAAACTTCTCCATCTTTCTTTGGTGGTAGGGGGTTACATAATAAAAAACCAGCCTGCCTTACAGAACGTTTGTCTACATTCACTTCTGTTTGGGTTTTTGCATGCCCAAAAGGACCCAAACTACTTGGCCTTCAGGCTGTCATATTGGCTAAGGGTTGGATTCATGGAGAATAAATATGCTGGGCCACTGCTGGCAGAGAAGTGAAGCATTTTGCCAACAGTGGTTTGGCATACGCTGTAGTTTGAGCAGGAACAAAGGCAAGCAGATATACAAATACAATGACAGCAACAACAGTAGTAGTAATAGGTATTAGTTTAAGGCAAACAAAAGGAAAGGAAAACTAATACGAGCTGATTTCAGTGAGTAAATATATCACATAACATAGCATTAAAGCAAGTTAGTGCAGTAACATGTTGAGCCTCATGCAGCAATCTTTTTTTTTACAGATATTTGCTAGGTCACACTTAAAATCTGCTTTGCAGAAAATGTCTGCTTTGCAGAGCCTGCGCTTGCTGTGCATCACGTTGTGGCTGTATTAAAAAATGTCTATTCCCCCTCTGCCATTTACTCTCAACCACCAGTTGCTACATGTCCACTATTTCTCCCCCTTCTTTCTCCTTCCTGCCTCTATCTTTCTATGAGACACCCTTGAGAGTGTAAAAACATCTCCGGCCCTCTTCCTCTAGCCCTCTTTCTTCAGTTGAGAAATGTTTGCTCTAGGTGTGTACACAATACTTCCAGCCTTACTGAGCGCTGCAGCTACAGATAGGCCGGTCTTGGACTGGACCAATGGGGCCCATGATAAAGCAGGCATTAGCCAGCTGTGGGGCCCCAGAGAACTCAAACATGACGCCACTGAGTAAACTCGATGCAGGGCTTCTCAGAGCTCTGTATTGTTGTTCTGACTCGAGTTGAGCTGGGTTCATATTTGTAGAAGTGGGGGAGGCTCAGTTCATATGGCCAAGCTTATCACAAGATCCTGAAATCAACACTGTTGTTCGTTTCTGCACTAGTACTGAGGTCGTGGCTTTGTTTCTTAGATTTGGTTTGTTAACCACAGTAAAAAAAATGATTGGCGCCTCTGTACTGAAAAAGAGAAAAGTTGGAGGGTGAAAACATCTGGTACAGTATATGTAGAAAGGACAGAATCTGCCAATTACTGTTTAATCCTAAACCAGTAACTGAATACAATTTCATCCTGAGCTCTAAAATGCAACAATTAATGACTGCGTTCATGTATTTGTGGGCATAAACTTTTCCTCCACATGCAGTTGAATTAAGATGATTTTTATCTGCACTTCAGCACCACCTAGCGTTATTTTTGTGCCTATGGTAACATGCAGCTGGTGCCTTTGATGCCAAAGGCCAGTGATCTCTTTATCACTACAGTTATTTTACCATTTTGTGAATATTTAATTAATATGAATTTATAAATGATTAATTTTTTCATTTGGGCACAGTTTAGAAAGGCAGGAGCAAGAGAGAAGTGCACCACCAAAGACCATTCTGTTCTTACTCAATCCTAAATAAGAAAAAAGCACACCCTCACATCTTATAAACACAGCGGAGGAGGGCTTTCAGCTTTGGCCTTTTTCACACAGTCTTTTTCACAATACAGCAGGAGTTTAACAGTAAGGCTCGCTGGGCTCGATGAATTACAATGGGAAGCGTGGATTGTAAACACATCTAAACAACTGTCAGACAGTTCCTGTACTTTACCATAGCCCTGCTGGCGGGACACATTATTGTACACAGGGCATCGTTACCATGGCGATGACAGCAAGCTCTGGGTTCTGTTGCAATTGATTCTGCTTGGTCTCCGCGGTGACCATGAGCCAGTGGAGAGTAATGGAGCATTAGGGGACAAGGAACGGATGGTCTCTGGCATTGCAGTCCCCTGCATAGTTAATTGGAGTTGAACAGCAGCCAGAAAAAAGACAAGGGGGGCTTTAGAAAAGGCCAGAATTTCAGGTCCAGACTTTCGCTGTAAGGTAATATGATAGAGATGTCAGTGCATTCAAAAAGTGTAGGTGTTTTCATGATTGCACTTTTAATGCAAATTACAGTACAGTAGCAGAATTAAGCAGCACAGAGCAAAAATGTCTTCATATGGCTTCATCTATACAACTGCACTCCTTTTGCATTTTCCTGCATTGTATTATTTACACATTCAGAAATTCATAAATTATTTTTGGGAAAAAATGACACACTGGTATTTACAAATTTATAAATAATACAATGCAGGAAAATGCTAAATGACTGCTATGTTATACAAAGAGTGCTGTAAAGAGTGTTAATTAAAACTTATTAGCGCCACCATAAACTATTTTTTCAGTTAAAGGGGAAGGGAATTATAACCATGTTGTCTCAACACAAGTTTTGAGTTTGGCATTATAAAATTACATTTGAATGAACAGAAAGGATGGCTGGATTCACTTGTGACATGATTTTCTACTGAAACTAAGGTTGGAAGGTGTGTATCTGTGTGTGGGGGGGGGGGGGGGGGTGGCTGGGCTGGATTGCTTCTTGGTGCTTTTTTGGCACTGCAAACACTGCAAACTCCATCAAAACATAGTTAATTGAAATTTACTTTCCACAAAGCATTGTCACATTTTTGTCTTTCATAATATCACAATATTTTGTGACATCATTTTTCAATGAAGTTTTGCGACCCTAAATGCAGCTAATGACCAATGTAACAACTCGTGGAAACCTTATATTTGTCATTTCATGTGCATTATATTACACTTCTTTATTTATAAATCATCTTCTGCTGCTTGCCTAGCCTATGTAAATACACATAAAATGCACATGAAAAGATAAATATAAGCTGAGTAGGTTTCCATGAGTGGAAGAACACTATGCCACACACAAAAGAATGGTCTAAAAGATCTGTCAGAAAGGAACAAACTGGCTGGTCTGGGAGGACATATAGAACAGGTCCCTCAAAGTAAAGCAAAAATGTAGAAAAACATTTGACAGGACAGCTAGATCCTAAAGGGGGAGAGACAGTCTGAATGAGACGGACCCAGGGAAAACAGTCTGGTTGGACACAGGTTGGGTAGCCGAACTCAACACTTGTGTTGAGACAACATGATTAAAACAAAGACAATTTTGTCATAAACCTAATTTGACAGCCGTGAAAGAGGATCTTTTATACAGTACACACATTTACACATACAGTGGCTATAGAGAAGGATACCCCCTTCAGAGTATTAAAATGTTGCTTTGCTGACTTTCCAGTTGTATTTATTGGAAAATCTTTTCCAGTTGTATTTATTCAGTTCAACTAAAAAACAGCTATTCTAGGACTATTCCAGTGACTGGTAGTGCAACTGAATGCAAACTATGGGTGGTAAAGCACTGTCAAAAAGTCAGGAGATGGCTATAAACAATTCCAAAGGCTTTATCAAACCCTAGGAGCACAGTAAAGCCTATAATTGAGAAGTGGAAAGTGTTGGGTACTACTAGGACCCACCCCGGATTGGGACGTCCTTCCAAAGTGGGTGGAAGAGTGAGGGGGAAACTGATCAGAGAGGCTATCAAAAGGCCCATGGCAACTTTGAAGCAAATACATTTTTTTGCTTTATGAAACAAAGAGTTGTCGTTGTGTGCAAGTGACAAGAGTATCACAAGTGGTCCACAAATTTGACTTGTAAGGGAGGGTTGGAAGCAGGGCAGGACTGGGACAAAAAATCTGACCGGGCATTTTGAGCCTACACCGGCCCACCAGGCTGTCACTCCTCAAGCCAGGCCACATTAGGTCTCTTAAGCTTTGCCAAAACGTCCCTTGAAGATTCTGAAGCCAAGTGAAAAATGGTGGAATTTACTTATTGTAAAGTGTAAAGTGTCCTTGAGCTCTGGAAAGGCGCTATATAAATAAAAAGTATTATTTTTATTATTATTATTATTATTAATGGTCAGATGAGAACAAAATCAAACTATTTGGCCTTAATACCAAAAGGTACATATGGCAAAAAGCCAGTACATTTTATTATCCAAAGAACATCATACTTGCAGTAAAACATGGAGGTGGTAGCATCCTGTTTCTCTGCAGCAGGGAATGGGTCCCAATAGAAGGAAAAATGCCATCAAATTCTTAAGGGAAACCTGCTGCCCCATGCTATAAATGTTTACCTTCCAACATGGTTCACAACAAAATGGACAACGCAGTGGCTGAAAGAAAAAAAGGTGAATGTCCTTGCATGGTCTAGTTGGACCACAGACTTAAACCCCATTGAAAATCTGCGGAATGACTCGAAGATTGTAGTCCACCATAGGCAATCATCCAATTTGACTGAATGGTTCTGTAAAGAAGTGTGGGCACCGTCTAGATGTGCAAATTGGTAGAGAAGCATCAGAGCAAACTCAAGGCAGTTACTGAACTGTTGCTATCATATCTTTCACTTGGATGTTATTCATTGCATTGAGTAAATACTGCTTTGAGTATTTTTGGGTTGCGTGTCTTTGTTTCAGGTTGCAGAGCAACTAAATGTGAATATTTTGAAGGGGTTGATTCTTTTCTATACACACTGTAGACACATACACGGATCCATTTGTTTGACAAGTGCCTCCAGTTTTTAGACTGCGAAACACAAGCACCGGTGTTGTGAAATGTGCATGTTGATCAATTAGATATGTCAGCACCACTGAGATAAAGCCCTTTAGATTCCAGACTGTAGAATTTTCCCTCCCAGTAAAGACTTGCATTGCAAAACATGGTACATTTGGGATTGCTGAGAGCAGTCACATTAGAACGATAAGTGAATAAACACTGATTGTGGGAGCAAACAAATCCAAGCATGTAATTTTCACATGCTCTGCAATTCCCAGGTCAAGGTCAAGCACATATTCATGAAGAATGGACATTGGAAAGTGTGAACAAAAAATATCAGGGGTGGCTAGTACTTTTGTCCAAATGTTTTCTCTGTGTTCCCCCATGTCAGCATATATGGATCTCCTCGCAGAGCATGTCCTTCTGCAGACCTGCTGTTTGTACTCATGTGGAATGCAAAAAATTCCAGCTACCTGATCCCCCACGAACGTACTCCCATTAGGAAAGTGATGATCATTTGAAACAAATCTTTTTTTCCCAAGCTGTCAAAACACATTTGCATCAGTGAATTGGTATGGCAGCCAATTTGTTGGACGCATGAGAAAGATCTGCATGGTTTGTCTTGATGAAATGATGTTGTCAGCTTTATCTCACTGCTCTTTTTTCTCATACTGCTAAAATGTGATGAGGGCTGTCTATTTAATTTAAGTAATATTTTTTAACGCAATCAACCCTTTAAGTGCCAAAGTCGCAGAATTACGACAAAACTTCATCATGAATAAAATAGACTGTAGTTACAAATATCATGTGAAATAGCATTTGTATTCCCTACCACTAGTTGGC
>JBBPCY010066293.1:0-12270 GCA_037974405.1 Brachyalestes nurse
CTTTTAAGCCACAAGCTTTTGAAATATTGATGTCAAAATCCAGTATTTCTTAAAAAAACCCTGGCGCTTAAAGGGTTAAGTCCTTTTTTTCTTTAAAGCAGTTTTTTAAACCTGTAATAAATATACAGAAAGAAGCAGCAGGTTATTGCACAGATTATTGTGTGGGTGTGTGACTAAGGGAGGAGTTGTAGAGTTGGATGGCGGTGGGAAGGAAGAATTTTCTGTGGCGTTCAGTGGAGCACTTTAAGTTGGTGAGTCTGTGGCTAAAAGTACTTCTCAGTTCGTTCACCACACTGTGGAGTGGGTGCTCTACATTGTCCATGATGGCCTGACATCACATTCACACTATACTGTTACACTGTTGTATTGTCTATTTATTGTATTGTTTCTGTTGATCCTTACACTTTGTTCAGTGCTGCTTCCTGCCTCCTGTTTAATAATTACACATACGTTGCAACACTAGTCACTCTGGAAGTTTTACAGCCCATTCACACTAAACTGTTACATTATATTACCGTTACATTGTTGTGGTGTCTATTTTAGTATAGTTTGTATTGATTCTGCTGTAACTTGCACTCTGATGAATGTTGAATGTTGCTATATGTTGCACCGTGGTCAATGGAGAAATGTCTTATCACACTATGTACATATTTACAGTTGCTGATGACAATAAAGTAACCTAAAAAAAAACAAACTTTACGCTGTTTGGAATTTTTACAGCCTGAAAAACTCTTCCTAAAGAAGGCACTCCCTTCCCACCCAGGGAAAGAGAGAGAACAGTTATACTGAGTGATGGGGGAGAGGGAGGACCACCCTACCCACCCAGAGAATTACATCAATAACATGAAATCTACTTTTCATACTTTTACATCAAAACATCTTTAAGATTATGTTCCTCTCAATGTTCAGAGGTCTATTTGAAACATCAGAGGTGAGAAACCTTTCCAGCTGTCGCTCCTTACTCTCCCATCACTTTCCTTCAGGTACTGAAATTACGGAGAAGATTCGGTGAGCACTGGATCATTTCCATGGAAATGGTGCTAACATGGGCAAAGTGGCTCAATATGCCTTTTGCCAGGACACGTAATCCGAGGCAACATTGACATCGATACCTCCATTTTCACCCGAGAGAGTTAGATAGTCTGGGGGAAAATTACTGTTATCTTCCGTCAGGGATTTTTTATTTTTCGGGAAGACGACAGAAAATCGTTACACAAGTGCCATCTTAAAGCTGTGCATTATATTCATATTATCCTGCCCAGGCCATTGATCATGAGCCGGAGCAGCAGCAGCCCATCAGCAAAACGAGAGCTGACAGGGTTACACACACGTCTACACAAACATGCCAGGCAGGCTGAATAAAATATGTATGAGAGGGGGCTTCGGTGGCGTTTATCCTCAGCCGACCCCCACACATGACTCCCACTCATCTCTACACCACGTGGTGTGAAAACTGGCTGTTTCTGGGCAGGTGTGAGTTGAGATCACAGTCTGGAGTGACCGGTTGCTCCTGACAGATGAGATTCAGTCTGAATAGATAAACACACATCTCTTCCAAAAACATCTGAATGCCGTCATCACACTGTTTACTAGGAGTGTAACAATGTGCATAATAAGGCAGCAATATAACAACGAACTGTGGTGAATGAAGTTAAAGATGTTTATGATCTAATTATTAACCATTAATAAACAGATGAATAACATTTATAAGCTCTTTCTAAGGGCAGCCATGTTGTAAAATACCAAACTATAGACATTCTCTTGCTATAATTTGTCTTAACTGCTTATAAATAATTTTAAGATGTTTATGATCCATTTAATAACCATTAACAAACGTACTGATACCGTTTATGAACCCTTTGTAAGGGTGGTCACATTTTAAAGTACCAAAGTATGGATTTCCCCTTGCATAGATGTGTTATAATGTCTTATGAATGATATATAGGCTTTATGTGATTTGTGCTGATGAAAGCTCGCAGGTGAGGGATGTTACTGCTTGTAACATGGCAACTCAACGCCAGAACTCTTTACTGAACTAGTCATTCTATTCCTTCTGGAATTTCTAGACGCATCACTGACAGTGAATTTGAGTGGTGGCCTGACCAGTGGGTGTGTCAGAAGGTCTAACCATGGGATGTATGTAAGATGGTCTAACCAGTGTGTGTGTGTCTGGTGGTCTACGTGGTGGGTGTGTGTTAGGTGGTCTAACCAGTGGGTGTGTTTTAGGTGGTAAACAGCAGCAGCTCTAGGCCAGGATCTTTACTGAAGGACTCTTTGTAAAAACGTAACTGATAATTATAACAATTATTAATTGTCATTAATTTGGTAATTTAATCTCAAATACCATTAACAAGCAATGAAAACATTAATCAAATGGGCTCTATTGTTTAGCTCTTTACAATAGCACAGCACTTTTAAAGGGTTTAATATGCGTTTAGTAATGCTTATTAATTAGGCCATAAAATCTTAAACATCATTGACTTATTATGATGAGTTAATAAGCATTGTAAAAGCTTTGGCAGGATACAAGATATGATTAAGTTATAACATAGCATAAGAACAACATTGATGTGTTGCTTGATAAATAAACAGCCAACAAAGTTGTGTGTTAGCTGCTTATGAAGGTTTTTTTTTTTGTTTATGACCTTATTAATAAACATAAGTAAACAAAGTAAGCCCTTTATAAAGGTGGTTTTATTGTAAAGTGGGACCAATAGGCTAATAATAATGTGTAATGCGTATGATATATGTAATACCCTGATATTCCAATATTCTGGAGATTCTGCGCTGTTGGGAGTGGAAATGTTCAGTTGTGTAGAACATAGGATCATTCTTAAGGAGTGTGTGTTTGACAGTGACATAGCAGGATGTTCCCCTCTTTAACCCCATCCAGTTGCCTTCAAAGGCACACTGAGTTGGGAGTGCTGGGACCTGATCAGTGAATGGAACGCAGTTTGATTTTCCGGATTTTTTGCCTGGAAGTCCAGGGTTAAAAATATCTCCCTCTCTCTCAATTAACCTCTCAGCTCAAACCGCCGAACCAGAAACTTTACACTGTCTAACATATCCCCTCCTCCTCCCCCCAACCGCCCTAGATAACAGGGAGACAGAGAGAAATAACAAAACATCCTGACCTTCCAGCCTGTGGACCTCAGGGTCATGTTTGAGTGACAAGTGGGATGTTTACAAGGACCACTGGGACACGTACTTTACCCCATACTTTCTCTTTTTCCACTCGCTCTCTCGCTCCCTCTCCTTCTCTTTCTCTCTGCCTCTTCTCTGTCTTCTTCTCTCTCTCGCTCCATATATACCACACATTCAAACATGATGATGGTTTATCGAACAGAAATCATGACGTATGAGACATAGAAATAAAACAACTGACTTGTATCCACCCCTGATGGATGTCAACTTAAAAACCTTAGAAATTTTTTACATAACTTTCTTTCTTTGCTCATAATTTGCATTATAAGAAAATTGTACTTTTACAAACTAGTCTTAGGTTTTTTGTCCTATCTTCACAGTTCGTGTCTTACATGAATCCAAAGAGGCCCAAATCAAATAATTATCAAAAACATTTTGAGTGAGAGTTGCATAAAGAGTGACACTTGCATAAAATTGTTAAACTTTCATACAGCTCAACTTGTGGCATTTCACTCTTTTATGCATAAACTGAATTATGGAATTTCTGAAATGATGCATCCCTATTGCAGAAAAATACGTGAAAGGCTTCCACATTTGTGTCTTTCAACACCTTGTAAATTTCGTATCTTTTTGTCAAAGAATGGCAAATGGTAGGTCAAAAAGCATGGATGATAATTACACACAGAAAACAACTGAATTACATTTTTGGGATTTCAAGGCACTTGTGACTCAAAATGAACATGTTTATATACTGTCATCACTAGAATAAGCATGCCAAGTTTAAGTGTAGTCCAGGCTACCTAAAGCTGTTACAGGTATATTGTGCATGCTGTTGCTTATGTGGCAAGCAGAGGGTTAATCCTGTGTTCTGGCGCCGAATTCGATGGAAGCCAATCTGATTACAGATCAGAGAAGAAAAAAAAGGCAGCCAATCAGCTGCAGTTGTATTGGGATCGGGTGGTGCAGAAAGAAGAAGGATGGGAAGAAGGGGAGAAGCAGCAGAAAGCTATCGTGCTACACGCTATAGGTTTTATAACTAGCAAAGTTTCTTAAATGGTATTTGTGGTATAAAAACAACAATTTAACAGGTGGAAGAGAGGGTGACTTCCCTCTGGAGAGAGTGAACGAAAAGAAAAGAAAAGAGAGAGAGAGACATTTTGTCTGCGTTTACGAGGCAGGCGCCATTTTCAAATTTTACCAATGCTGTGCTTGTGACTGAGCGAAACTGAAAAGATTAGAGACCCGACAAGTTCGACACCCAGGCAGCTGAACCCAGAGTCCAACACAGATCCCGAGCCCACAACCGAGAGGGTAGAAGCGAGCCATTCCCAGAAAAGCGGATCTATTTCTCCATCTTACTCCCCGGTGTGGTAGGACTGAATTGACACAGACACGAATGAAATGGGCCCCAACGATAAAATCAAAGCTCTGAGCTCAAAGACTCAAACTAAATACGGAAGGGTTTTTTTGCACGCACTTTATTATTTTCATTGGGGTTTAATGCATTTTTTTGTTGTTTATGGTTAACTGCTCATTTTTTCTCAATTCTGCTTAAAATATAAATGCTATCTAAAGTTCATTGTGTGTGTGGTTCAGTATTGTTATTCAATCCCAGGGCTCTTGAGCGTACCCAAAACCTTCTGAAACTGGTCCATGTTAGAAATCCCAGCATAGCAGTGTGCTCTAGTTGCACAGAGAGCATTATACTCGTACCTCAGACGGGGGTTACAAGAGACTTGTATAACACATTCCCTTTTCTCATCCTAACACGTTCAGATGCTACAAGTGATCATTTGTGGTACCATTACTCCAGTCAATTTCTGCAAATACCAAAACCATATGAAATATTGTCTTTCTGCAGCAATAACTCAGTGTTGCACCATACTTCATTTGAAATGTAATTTGGAGAAAAAGCAAAATAATAATGATATAATTGTGATACTACAAAAAACATGTGCCAAGTGTCATGAACGTCTGCCACTGGGAGGTGCAACAGCAGGATATTTGGATATCTTCTATATATTTCATGAACGGCCTGTGCAGCTCAAAGCGTTCTAACCTGTCAGCATTGCGGTTTGAAATTTCTTTTCAGTTTGATCAAACTTAGATGGAGGTGTGTGGAAAACAAAGCACTGTTTGTGGTTCTGCTCGTTACACCACCAGGATGTGTTTTTGCACGTAGAGTTGGGAATATTTTTGGATCATGGCTACACCACAAATAGGCTTTTAGAGAAGCTTCCATTGTGCAGATTCGGCTACTGAGAGTCCCTTATGCTGTTTAGATGTCAGCCTTGGTAAACATATCTGTTCTTGATAAAACTTTGAGATGTTTCATAATCTCCATCGATCTAAATGAAACATGTTTTTGATCTTTTATATAAAGCATTTTGATTTAGATTTACACAAGCAGGCAGTTGGATTTCTAGTCTTTTGTTAACCCATAGAACTCAAAATGTATTAGAAAAATCTGATTTCAACAAATAAAAATGTTCTAAAACAGTCTAAAATCAATGTTTGCTCTCCTACATGCTCATTGTTTGCTGCCTTTTTGCTCAGGGCGCTGCCGCTCGGCTGCTCTCTGACAAACAGCAAACAAAGCTCAGCAAAACATCTGACATCTCGGGCATCAACACAAATGGGGGAGAAACGTCCATAAAAAGAGACTGTTTACAACAATTTACCATTTGTTGCACTTCTAGGAAATATCCATACCACTCATGTTCATGGGGTTAAAGATGTTTTGGAGGAACTACTAATGCTTTGGTCTAAAAAGGGGCATTATTTACGTCCTTATTTACTATACAGGCATTAATGCCATTGCCTTGTCTTGCTTTTGATGATGCACAGAGATGACCGTCCAGTAAAACAGACGCTTGGTGAAAAAACTATTTACCTTTGTCAACAGGTGAAAAAAGGCCCTGCTGTAAATCTCTTTAAACCTCCCTTAGACATTTCAGGCTGATTAAAACAGGCAGCTGGATTTCTTTACCCTCAAATGAGGCCGTTGTCCCTCGGTGATATAACAAGTGTTTATTTGACCATTGGGTTAAAGGAAGAGTCACATAACCCTAGACCTAAACAGAACCTCGACAGCTGACAGATGGGCTTTTTTTATTTGTGCAGCAGAGTTAGTTGGTGTCTTTCTTCAAAATGTTTTGAAACAGCTTGGCTAATCTTACAAGTCAAACCTGTGCTGACTAGACCTAGAGTGCCCGTTTTGCCATGTGCTCCTTGCTCGTGGACCTAGCCATAAAAATAAGATCACAATCTCTCTTTCCATCATTTAAAGTATATTTATAAAGCAGTGTTGTTGTATTTGCAAACATCCTGGGGTGTGCAAAATTATTACAGGTTTTTAATGCATAATGACCACACTGGGCATAATAGTACATTTGTTAACTCAGATACTTAATGGATTGAAAACTGATGCTGAGAAAGAATAAATAATGAAAAGAAAAGTGTGCTTATTATGGCTCTGAAATTCTTATTCAACCTGTCTCAACACCAAAGAATATGGTGACTACCAAGCATGACTCATGTTCTATTCATGAACCCTGTAACATATCTTATGAAAAAAGACACTCTTTATATACAGAAAAACCCCCTATATGTCTTTACAACGACAAACATTTAAATAGATCTTGTGAGGTTGGCAGGTTTTCATATATATATATATATATATTTGAGAGAGAGTGAGAGAAAAAAAGAAAAAGTGAAAGAGATTCCAGATACTTGAAAATCCGTGCCCTGTGTGATTATTGAAATGAGACGCTTGAACTGAGCTTGGTGGTGTTTTCCATTTATAAAATAAAAATGTACCATTACATCCCTTACATCCTTGGGGCAGCTGGGTGGTCTAGGGCTTTGCCCCTGTGATCAGAAAGTTGTGGGTTTGAATCCTAGGACTGCTAGTGGGACCACTGAGGTACCCTTGAGGTACAAGCAAGGAAACTGCAGAAAGTAAAGATTACTATGGTTATTTCATTTTATAATGAAATGAATTTGATGAGTTGTCATTGTGTGTAGTTAATCCTTTTATCGCCTGAGCCTGTCTGTACATAATGTCATTGTCGTCCAGTGTAAATAACTATGCAGTTTAATATGTAATTGTGTTATTACATTCAAGTGTATCAAAATTATAAAGTAATTGTGCTTTTGCAATGTAGGTAATTTTGCAATGTAAAAACTAATTTGAGTTTCTGTTGAGCAAAATTCAATCAAATAGCAGACATTTCTGCCCTTGTAGCTCTTCTCATGCATTTAGGTTCTGACCTTGACTCTCCACATGATTTGAACCTTTCATAGATTGTCTTTTTTTGCCAGTGGCGGTAAAGAAACTTATTCTCATATTGAACAGTGAACAATAAAGGGTCCAGTGTGCTGTCTTGTCATGTTCCACAGCCCAAAGGAAATTGTGTGTGGACCCAAGGTCAGATCTTCACCAAACAAGGCAAAGTAAACCTCATTCAGAATGATGGAATGCTCCCTCTGGGTCTAATGGGGATGCATCCTGTCTACCCAAGAATGGACAGAAGGCAGAAAATACTGTCTGTAAGTTATGAGCCCCTCCTGATAGTGACTAATGAAGAAGCCAATTTTGGATCAGAGCTTGAAGCAGTTGCAGGACTGTAGCTGCAACAGACCAGTTTATCAAGCTCAGTTAACCTTTATTGTCGTTCTTCACTGTCGTTTCTCCATGGTTCTGCAGCTAACATGAAACAGTGGACTAAGAAGCAGCACAAATGTAAAAAATAGGTATGAATGTCTGTATAAATAACTATTTAATTACAAATTCATAACAATCATGCATTACACTATGTAAAGAGGATTTTGACAGTAAAAAATGTATTGAGTTGCCCTAATGATTCAAAGTTCAGTTTTTTTTTATTGCCCTCAGCAGCTGTGAACCCATACGTGGGTGCAACATATACAGCACTCAGCATTCAACAGAATTCAGTAACATGCAGAACAGTACAAAGAACACAATAAATGGACTCAACAACAATGTACAGTAATTTAACAGTACAGTGTGAATGGGATATAACAGGATGTGGGGTGGGGGGGGGGTTTGTGTGTAATTGCTGTCTTACATTTCAGTCACTGTTGCTGTTATGTCAAAAGCTTGTATCTCATTTTCTATGTTTTGTTCTGTTTTGCATAATTTAGGAAGAGCAGCAAATTTTTATATATTCTCAGAGGTATTGTAACGAGAATGTCTGGGAATGGGCATGAAACATTTTTGGGATAAGTTGTAGTAATTTTGAAACCTCCTGAAGGCCATTTTGAGGAGGTGCCATTTATTGGGGCGGGCAGCTATAACGGAACCAGAATAAAAACTTTGCCAAAGTTGCCAGAATGCGGAAGTTATGTTTCCTTTTCTTAACTAGAATCTTATTTACAGAAAATTCTGTAATTCTGTATTCTGTCAATTAGTTCTGTGTTTTGTTCCAAGACGCAGGTCATTTTTAAGCGTCTCCACTTCCACAGAAACATCACTTTGCCAAAGTTGCTAAAATGTCAAATTTAGGTTGAATCTACAGCGTTAAGGCAGATTTATTTCCAGTTGATGTTTCCTGACCCTCCAGCCTTTGATGTTTAAAGTCTCTAATGTTGTTTCTTATCTGTGTTCTGGATGTTTTTAAGCCTTTCTCCTTTAGCAAAAGGCAACTTCCATTTGCTTCTGGTGTTTGGTTCGGTTGTTTGTTTTCGTCCTCAGCATTTTATTGTTTTCCTCGCCTTGTGTCAATGTTACTTTGTCTGTATGGATTCCCGGGTGCTGTTTCTGTCTGCCTCTTCTTTGACTCCCAATAGAGTCCGACAGCCAATAATGTGGATCTCAATAAAACAGACTCGTGATTGCATCTTGCCTCCAGCCTCTGACGTTACTGTTTCTGTTCCGGAAAAGTTAATGGATAATTTTGCCAATTTCTTCAAATGCACCTGTAAACATCCAGAATAGGTTTTGTGTGAAGCTCTTTGTATCTCTGAATGTTTATCTGGATGTGGATGATGGTAAAATAGTAAATCTAAATCAGGACTAAATCAGTTTTCTTTGGGTACTATTTTCCCTCATGATGCCCTGCATGTATCCCTCCACTAAGAGGAGAGCAACCATAACCATTTAACGGAATGTTAGGACGATTTTAGAGGCAGACATCTTGTTCCATTCAAACCCCATTTTAACCCACTCTGAGCTACTTTGTTTACATCTTAATTATGGGTGAATTTTCAAAAATGTTTTCTCCCTTTATGGATTATTATGTTTTTTCACATTGCTTTTACATTGCTATGACAATTTTCGTGTTCTAAGTAAATAAATAATGACTAACAACTGTCATGTCAGGGCTGTGTTGATCACACCCCCAGCGATCCCCATCACTTGAATACTAGTAATATACATGTCCTGGCTCATCCCAGTGATGTCATTAGTTGTCTGTGTTAAGCCCCTCTGTGTTATGCAGTAGAAAAGCCAGCCAGTCCGGAGAGAAGGTGTGCAGTCACCAAGCTCATACACCAAGCTCCTTGGGTTTGTTACCTTTGTTAAAGATCTATCTAATGCCTGTGCTGCTAGAGACTGAAACACGTATCTGTGCATTTCCAGCTCACTACTCCTACCTGATGTGCTCCAAGGGGCAGTGGGAAAGCGGACCAGAACAGGAAAGACCAGCGCAAGGCTGAGGATTCCTATATGCACACACGTGTGTCAGTACACCACCCTCTCCCTAGCTTGGGTTCCCAAGGGAGTGAAGGACCTCAGAGAACAGCCCGTGCACCAGTCTTGTGCTAAGCTTGTTTCGTTTAGAGCTCTGTGAGCTCATTTTCCCTGTTTGTGTTCATTAAAGATCATTCTGGTCTAAAGCTATCTCCCGCAGTTGTGTCCACCTTGCACGCCTAACATGACAGAGTTTGGGAAACTCTTGGAGAACTCTCTTACAGAACTGAAATAGATTTTCCTAGAACATCCAACATATGTTAGAAAAGTAGGTGTGTTTTCTTCTCTCTTGGTGCAAAATAAAAGGCTGAGTATTGATTGTTTAAAAAATGCAAAGAAACTTCCGTGGTCGAGTTGCCTCTGTAATATATGAGGAGAGAGAGAGTTTGTGTCATCTTTAAACTGTTTGTTGGAGAGAGCCTGTGATGTCACAGCTATGGCAGTCAGAAAGAGACAAAACATGGAGAAACACAAAAGCGGTGCGAAACATGTTACACGTTCAGCTGTCCTTAACCATAAATGGCTTGGTAAGAATCACCAAATGAACGCCCCCTTGTTGGTGCAGTGGTGCTGGGCACTAAATCAGAAGATTGCTAGCTTTAATTCACGGCCTAAGTAGATATTTTTAAACACAATTTTTTGCCCATGTCTTCAAACACTGTTTTATAGCAACCACGCAATCACACTTTGCATTTTCATCTAGTTGTAAAGTGTTACACCCCAGAAAAGAAAATTAGGAGCTAAAAGGTAATGACTGATCATAACTGAAGTAAATGGAACCGAGTGGAACCCTGTACCTCCGGAATGATCGTTACTGAAGTGTGGTATCTCCTCTGGAGACATCATCATGCTTCCACTGGCGCTTCCCTTCATGTTTTTGATGTTTTATTTTATCGGAACTGCTCTGAATTCCACTCGTGGTGCCAAATATCACACAGCAGGATGTTTCCTGTGGTGTGTTTTCACTGGAGAGCGCTCCGCCTTTGAAACAGGCAGTGATTTCTGCTTCTGGAATGTGTTTTATTCAAATTTGTGGAATAAAGTCAAACATCAAGCTGGAGGCGATGGAATGAGTGTCTTAAGCTGCTGTTTTGTTTTTTATCTTTCCTCTGGAAGAAAGTCTTGTAGGGTATTAGTCTCGTCACTGTCAAATCAAAAACTGCCTTTTTTTCCTTTTTTAAAAAAATATCTCAGCAAATGAAAGACCCTCAAACATGGGCACTGGAGGGGGGTGGGGGAAGAAGAAGATAATTCAGTGGCATTGCATGGACAGGAGATGCTTAAACACCACCATCTGAGTGCATAATTTTACACTTTTAAGTACACAGTATTATATTTTAAGTACATTATGTGATATTATAAATGTCCAATATTATTATTTCATAAGGCCCAACATTTCTAGCCCTGCCCTATAAAAAATGCATATTTGTTATATTTGTTCACTATATGATTGTTGTGAGTTTATTAGAGGATGATTCAGTCCCACTTTATATCTAGTGTCTGTAATAATAGTGTAGTAACACATTAACAATGTTTACAATAACAGTGTAACTACTGTTGTACTGTCACAGCAAAATTACAGTAGTAAGGCTTATGTAATTTCATCTATTCACATAAATACTGTGGAATTGGTGTAACCTAATGGAATTTCAGCAGTGAATGCTGAAGTGTATTTGGATTAAGCTTGTAATATCTGTGTTGTAACACATTAACAATGCAGGAAATGGCAGTGTAACTACTGCTGATGTACATAAGGCTGGATTGCAGTTGTGCAGCTTATTATAAACTTGTATAATTACATAAGCTGCACTACTTTATAGCTGTAACAATGAACACATCGCAACAGGTACTCTAGTATATGTGTTGCTAATGTGTAACTATGTAGCTATTAGTGAAATTTAACAATAAACTCATCTATTATGAAAAAGTGTGTTTTCAGGAATGCAATTTTAAAAAGCCATTTTAAAGTTTAAAACACACCACAAACTAACTAAATTAATACATTTTTAATAAAAGAAAAATAAAAGAAGAAATTAAAAAAATATATGTATGTAATGAAATGGAAAAGGAATAACATGAAAAGGAACAAGAAAGAAAAAAAAGGAAATTTAAAAGTATATGTATAAAACACACTAAGAATTGTCTAAAAGCTCGGATAAAAGAAGGAAAAAAGAAATGTAAAGCTACATATAATAAAATAAAATAATATATACTTAGTAGCCTATATATAAAATAATATATACTTATAACATGAACAAAAAACATGTTTTTAATACTAAAAGAACTGTTCCTGATTGCATGTGTTATGTATCAGTCATGGGCATCACCGCCATTCACTCTGAGGGGGACGTGTCCCCTTCACATTTCATAATTATTCGTTTGGACCCCCCCACATTTAACATAAAATATTAGTT
>JBBPCY010066304.1:0-12270 GCA_037974405.1 Brachyalestes nurse
TATATGTATATATATATATATGTATATATATATATATATATATACACATATATATGTATGTCCTTTTCCTTTTTAATTGTGTTTTTATATTCTAGATTATGATTTTATAACTGTGCTAGGGTTGGTAAGTAACTTATGCTAAGGTCTGTTTCTACTTACACCAAAATTCGGGTTACATCCCTGTCATAGGAACGGATCTGTCGTAACTCCAGGACCCCCGTAATTCATTTGTCTGGATACACTTTGAATCGGAAATAGCGCCGTGCGTTCTCTACAGTTTGTTTGCTAAATTTGAGTTTCATTTTAGTGCACCATTCACTGTTATGGAATGTTGCATACATGACTGAATCGCTCTTTTTTAGACATACTATGCACTATTTGTTGCAAAGGCCTGTATTTTAATTCCTAAATAGTGTACTATGTAGGGAGTAAGGAGTCATTTGAGACACAGGTTTACTCCTCATCCTCTCTCTACAGCATGTTCAGTCTTTTTCTGATGTCTGATATGGACCAATATTGCTATCGTGTATCAGACTGACAAACCACTAAAATTGTCCGGTGTATTTGAGGGTACACAAAAATGAGTAGTCATTGATTAGTCATGCCTTAATCATCTGTAGCAAAAAAATAATCAATAAATAATGAGGAATTCTGACTTGTTCATGTAATTAATTAAGAAATTAATGTTTCATTTGCAACCTTTAATGTTACATGACATAATTAAAAACAGGCATTTTCTGGAACTTGGGCTGGGAAGTGTTAATACATTTGAGTGTTTGCATATTTGTTTACATTTTTCCCAAAAATATGTGGAAAAGAACATTTCCCATGAAATGGGCTGTTTAAAAAGGTTCTTCCCATTTGCACATGTCATTTACAAAAATTGTGCTGTGATATCACTGCAATGAGCCCCTTATGTCACCTTTATGTTCAGGAGAGGAGGGTCAGGAGGCTTGAGGGAAGATTGCATTAAGACCTGCTGTTCAATTCTACAGAGGCCCGCATCACTCAGAACTGTATTGTGTGCTTGGGGTTTGCAGACAGAAATGACAGAGAAGGCGCCAGTAATGACTGGACGAGGGTCTTGCGAATTGAGGGCAGAGGAGCCGCCCATATTCCCTTTTCTACTGTGCTCACTCTTTGCTTGACTGATGCCATATGACAGAACGTGTGTCATCATTCTGCCACACAGTGCATCTTCTTGATGTCTCCTCCTGCCAATTTAGCGGCGGAAATTGTTTTGTGTTTGTTTATGAACCATGCAGTCCCAGGTGAGATTAGTCTGAGTGGAAGAGAAGACAGAGTGGGGGATGGGCAAGAAGGTCATAGTCAAATGCTACTGCTGCGCTGTTGCTGTGCTGGGCGATCCCTCTGACCTGAATACTAACTAACCTCGTGAAGGATGGAGTGGTCATTTTTAATATGAAAGATTATGTTCACCTTTAACAAACCTTTACATTTCAAGGACCCTCACAGAGTCCCATTTCCATGCCTTAGGCCTTGTTCACACGTTTTCAGACACTTCTAAAAACACTTTGTGCTCATATCCACATTTTCGGAAAATATCTCCACCAATGCAAGATTACAACAGCTCAGAATTTTTTGAGCACCAAAAATTCTTATTGAAAAAGCTGTGAGTCCACAGAAGGGGTGAAAGGGATTGGTCTTATCATGACATGTTATAACAAAATGCCATAATGAGCGATTAGCATGTATATAAGCATATAACCTTAAACTTTGTAGCTTTTATCATGACAATTAACAGTCATGGTTATGTGACATTGCACAGGTTGGATTACACACAGCAGTGCTGCTTGAGCTTTTTTAACATCTCAGTGTCACTGCTGAACTGACAACAGTCCACCAGAAATATCCAGCCAGGAGTGAACCCTCAATAATGGACTAGAGGATGACTGACACACACTGTGTACTATCATCAATAAGTTTATGTCTGCAAAGTGGGACAACAGGTTAGCTGTTTCTAATTGAGTATTGAGTAATCAGGCCAATTTGCACATTAAGCTCATTTTTGCACACTAAGCTCCTTTGCACATCACACTTACTTCTCACTTACTTACTTACATCCTCACTTACTTACACACAAACCCCCCAAACACACACTAAAATGCCACAGTGGCTCTTTGAGTGTAAAGTTTTATATACACTGACAGGCCACTTTACATGTTATGTTGTATCTCATTGCCCATTTTATCAACTGCACTTACCGTATGTAACATTGATATACCCATGTCTTAAATATGTCATGACAGATGTCAACTGGAATAAATGATCATGGCCCATTATGGTCATTAATACAGCAGTGTCTTGATCAGCAATTGTGAAGACAGACATTACAAAGTTTGTAATAACACTTGTAACAACAGTTTGTATTAACATATGTAATGCATGTTTTGTAACTGTCATGCTATGAATGACCTACCACCCAAATAGTACCTTGCTGAAGGTCCTGACCATTAATGAATGGGTTTAACAAATGTTCCATAATTGTAAACTACACAATTCAACTATATGGTCTGTGGAACTGCTAAAATGAACAATGAGTGTAGATACAAGACAAATGTACCAAGTAAAGTGGCTTATTGCTATATAACTTTTATAATTACTATAGTTGTGGACCTGTGAATTGGAGGGCAATCAGGGGGCGCCTTTGAAGGACAAAGGGGGGTCTGGTCAGGGTGCGAGATGACCCCAGATCCCCTTTGTTCTTAGGAGTTCTGGAATCCAGATGGGAAGATGTGATCATCCAGGGGTCTTTCTCTTGGTTAAAAATTATTCCAAGTTTGAATGCCACTGGAAAAGCAACTGTGACCCTGATCTCTTCCCTGAGGCATGCAGCATTAGGGTTGAGTGTGTGTGTGGGGGAGAACGGGATGTTCACAAAGGTTCACAAACTGTCCTGGAGTCTCTAAGTGGTTAAATTAGAGTCGTAAAGATGCTTTATCAGCATTTGACACAGCACAGACTTCCTTGATCAAACAGCAGAGCCTTGTCCTTGTGCTGTGTTGGCATTTCAATGAAAAATGCTCTGATCCTACACGGTATTATCGTGTTAACATATTATTTACTTAACGGCGACAATTATTTTATTGCACATTAACGCAGGTTTTTAAAAATCCTTTTATTCTGAAAGTTCGGTGCTTTCACCGAAGTAATGCGAGCGTTGAGCTATTTAATACATTTAACAGCTATTTATTTAGCTATTTAACAGCGCTCCCATTGCTTTTGTCTATGTAAGCTGCCTGACCATTAAGCCAAATGTGACTTTAATAACACTGCATTCGGATACATAGACTTTCATAAGGAGTTGGTCCTTCTTTGCAGCTGCTACAATGGTTATAGCATTATAATGTGTTAATGCCCTAATATAGGGGTTCTGTGGGCCCCTTTTATGAAATTTCAGCTTTAGTTCTTTCCAAAGATTTTCTAAAGCAGGGGTGTCAAGCTCCAGTCCTGGAGGGCCGGTGTCCAGCACAGTTTGATGGTGGTTCTCCTCAAACCCATTCCCTAAACCTGACAATTAACTGGTGAGGTGAGGCAGGTGTTTCTGAGCAGGGAAAGCACCAAAACCTGCTGGACCACGGCCCTCCAGGAGTTCGAATCCTCTGTTCTAAAGGAGGATTCAGGCCAGGTGATTGGCTTGGCCATTCTAGCAGCTTCATTTTCTTTCTCTGAATCCAATGTGTTTTTCTTTGGCTGTGTGTTTGGGATCATTGTCTTGCTGAAACGTCCACCCTCGTTTCATCTTCATAATCCTGGTAGATGGCAGCAGATTTTTATCAAGAATGTCTTGGTACAGTTCTCCATTCATCCTTCCTTCAATTATATCAAGAGTGCCAGTGTCGTATGCTGGAAAACAGCCCCACACCATGATGTTCCCACCTCCAAACTTCACTGTTAGTATGGTGTTTTTGGGATGATATGCAGTTCCTTTTGACCTCCAAACATTGTGTGTATTATGGCATCCAATTACTTCAATTTTGGTCTCATCTGACCAGACTGTATTCTCCCAGTATTTTACAGGTTTGTGTGAATATTGTTCAGCAAACTTTAAACACACTTCAACGTGCTGTTTTCTGGTGGCTGAGTGCATTACTTATTGATTTCTTTGAAACAATTTTACCTGCTAATTCCATGTCTTTCGGAAGCTTTCCACAAGTGGTCCTTGGCTCTTGGACAGCTCTTCTGATATTCTTTTCAGTCCTCTGTCTGAAATCTTGCCGGGCGCACCCAGTCATGGCCGGTTTATGGTGAAATTCTTTCCACTTCTTCTCGAGTATGGCTCCAACAGTGCTCACTGGAACCTTCAGTAGTTTAGAAATTCTTCTGTAACCAATGCCATCAGTATCACAGCTCACAGACGTTTTTACAGACATCTTTAACTCATCCCTGAGCACAGCGGTGGTTCTTGCCTGCCTCAAAACTACCAGAATCATCCCAGTGCCCGAGAAGTCAGCAGTGTCCTGTCTGAACAGTGTGCGGCCTGTTGCATTCAGCCCATCATCACAAAGTGCTTTGACTCATCTAGACTCAAAGAACTGCTATGTAAGAATGCTGTTCATTGATTTTAGCTCAGCGTTTAACACCATTGTTCCACAGAAACTGGTGGGGAAACTGAGCCTACTGGGCATGAATATCTCACTCTGTAACCGGATTGCCACAAAGATGCTCAGCCCACTGCTGTTCACCCTGCTGACGCATGACTGTGCAGCCCAGTTCAGCACAAACCACATTGTCAAGTTTTCAGATGACACAACAGTGGTGGGGCTCATAAGGAACAACGACGAGTTCGCATACAGAGAGGAGGTCAGACAGCTGGTGGCCTGGTGTCGAGACAACAACCTGTCCCTGAATGTCAAGAAGACAAAGGAGATGGTCATTGATTTCAGGAGGAATTCCGCTCCATACACTCCACTCCACATTAACAACTCGGCTGTGGAGAAAGTCAGCAGTGTGTAGTTCTTGGGTGTGCAGGTGAGGGACAACCTCAGCTGGACACTCAATACCACCGCCATCACCAAGAAAACCCAACAGCACCTCCACTTTCTGAGGAGACTACGTAAGGCCCGCCTTCCCCCTCCCATCCTCACCACCTTCTACCGGGGGACTATCAAGAGCATCCTCTGCAGCTGCATCACTTCCTGGTTTGGTAACTGCAACAGGGACCGAAAGTCCCTTCAGCGGCTGGTGAGGGGCTGAGAAGATCATCGGTGTGTCTCTTCCAGCACTCACTGAACTGTACAAAAAACGCTGTGTCCGCCGTCCAACCGGCATCATCACAGATCCCACCCCTCACATGGACTGTTTTCCCCCCTGATGTCTGGAAAAATGATCAGAAGTATCCGAACCACCACTACCAGACGTCACAATAGCTTCTTCCCACAAGCCATTAGAGTTCTGAACTCAGAGCCTGCACGCAACATCAGGGGCCTGAACAGTGTCTGACCTCATACAGAGACAAACATGCACCAACACTTTCCAAAACTGCACTAAAACTGCCTGCTAAAACTTTACCTCAGAATATTCACTTATTTGCACTACCTGCCTGTCTTTGCTTTTGTACTTAGAAATATTTGATTAGATACTACAATATCATGTTGCAGCAGTGCTCTTTTTATGTCCTTGTTTAACTTTGTCTGTCTTTGTCCTACACTGTTTGCTTCAGAGAAAGCTATTTCTACCCTCTGTGTACTTGTGTATGTGGCTGGGCTCGCAATAAACTCTCTTGAATCTTGAATAAATCAGTACTTCAATAAATGAAATAAAGTGGGCTGCTGATGGAATTTCACAAATCCAAGCAACGTCTGTAGGCATTGAACAGAAATCAGGATTAAAACCTGTGTTCTCCTTATCAGATCACAAAAGATCAACAAAAAAAAAAAATCTTTATACATTAGCACTGTGGAGAAAAAATGGCTACAAACTTATAGCAGAGGATCCTAAGATTTTCCACAGTCCTGTATATATGTTGGTTTTAGTTTCCTGAGACTCTCCTTGGGCTGTTTTGCTGAAATGTCTCCCAGTGAAAACGTGATTATGGTGTTTAATCTTCTCTGGCATTTTCATTTTGTGGTTTATTGTCACCCCTGCTAACCCACCCTCATCTGCTCAGCCTCTGAATGATCAGTCACCGAGATGGAGGGACTCCTCCGCTCTTTTGGACTCACTAATCCCTCGTCAGCTGAAGTGAAAGGTTGGGAAAATTGGAAACCTTGTTGGATTTCAAATGAATGATACCGCATCATTATGTTAATTCAGCTCTGTTTACATTGCCATTCCTCGGCTACATACATAGCATTACAGCTTTTCTCTCTCAGTTGCTCACTCAAAATTCTTCTAACTGTGTTCACGTTTTGCAGAGCGAGCTGGCTCGTGTTTACACCACGGTGTTCTTTAGTTGCTTTTCCAGTGTTTCATGCACGTCTTTGAGTTCCACACTTCGGTTAAAATGGAAAGCCTGAGTCTGAATGCTTCATTTGATCTGAATGCTTCATTTAACTCAAGATATTTAGTTTACTTGACTATAAATATCAGTTGCTGATAAGATCAGTATTTGCAGATAAAGAAACCAACCATCTTGAATTATGTTTCTAAACATTTTAAATGTAGGTTTTTTTAAATAAGGATGTTCTGAAAGTAAAAACCTAAGACAAAGGAAAAACCAGCATGACTTGTTTCAGTAAGATGTTAATAGCTGCCAGAACAGTTTTAATCTAGAATGGCCAAACATGTATAATGGTGTTAGCTTTGCATTAATAAACTTCTAGAATCTCTTAGGGATGCTAACAGAACGTATACATTTTTAAAATAAAGTTGTTTTGATATGTGTCACGTCTAGACCCCTTCCACTCGTACTCTGGGCAGGCATACCGACACCACGAGTAGTTGACGTGCATGTTGTCTTTTATTTTAAATCAAACATAAAACAAAACAGACATGAAAGCCCAACTCAAAACAGTAGCTTTTCACACACAATGAAGACAGGTAACACCAACAGAAGTGTGAGGGTTGACCGACAACACATGTCGGTCCAAACCTAACTAAATACACACCCTAATAACCCAACACCCAATCACCAACCACATACACTTACTCCTGAGTACACCGGCAGTTGAAACACATAAGACTAAACTCAAACCCGGTGTACTCAGGAAATCAAAATAAAAGTCACTAAACACAAAAACCCCAAATTAAACCAAGAGCAACCCTATGTGGCCACTGACGAGACCCGACAATATGTCCCAACCTTAAGATTATACATCACCTTTATACTTGTCACTAAACATTCGGTGACCCCTCATGGTCTGTGGATGGGAGCATTATTATCCCAGATGATGCCACTTCTCATAGAAATGTTTCATCACAAGACAAATGTCAGTTACTAAGCACCTTGATATGTGATGGGATGTTCATTGCTTGACTGCATCATGCAGTACACCTCTCTGGAATCACCTGCATTTTTTGGCTCTTCACTTGTTTGTTCGTTTTTTAAATTTTTAACCTGTCTGTAGATGTCACCACCACTGGCTCATTTTCCAGCTGGCTCAATTTCAACCTGCTATCATCCATCTTACCTCTCATTGCAGCAGTAAAATATGTGAAAATAAATGTGGTGAGGAAAGAAATGTGTCCCATATTATGAAGAGAAGATCATTTCATGGCTTTTTGGTTACCAAAAAATATGCAACCCATTTTACAACCCAGTACGTAAAGAAAAAATCTTTTTAGGCGATCATAATAGGTACTGAACTCATAGTGAGAATTAATTTATTGAAAGCTTATATTAATTGAGGTTTATATTAAACCCTGTTTAATTAGTGGTAATTAAAACTAAACTTCAGAATATTTTGAAGTTTTGGTGACTTATTCAACTTTTATAAGCTACAGTAATAAACTCTGGAAGTCACCTGCAACCTCGATTCTTTAGGAATAAAATGTAAGTTGATCCCTGATCATGTGTGAATTAAGTAATTATCAAACCAAGGTCTTAATACTGTATTGCACTGCATGTTTTATTACAACTAATAATCCAATTATTAATGATTTTCACATACTACATACTCCAATTATGCACTAATACAGGTCACAGTGAATAACACAACAGCCCAATGTATAGTGAATAATTTTTTTAAAGTAAAAACGTCCCAATGAGTGTTTCTGTCAAGTGTTACAAATATTTTGTGAGCATTTATATCCTGAAAAGCAGGTAAACAGGAATTATTCTGTCTTCCAGCATAATAGCCTCAGCATATCTATTGCAATCCATTATCATTATTACAAACCAGTACAATCCATTACCGTGTTTATGCAGCAAGGCAGTATTGGAAAGATACAGCCCCTTACGAACCCAGTCGTGAAGAAAGGTTCCATTCTCATGCACAGACTGCATGTTTGTGCAATGCACCACTTTTGAGAGCTAAAACACATCTTTTATCCTAAAGTCAGTGCTGCCTCAGGGCAACAAACCTATTTTCTTCACATTCGAATGACATGATACACATCTAATAACAATAAAAGAGTTAAAAGGGTGTGTTTCAATAAACAAATATATAGCTTGCGGGCCTTTTGAACCTCTTTCTGGTTTGCTGCAGATGGCGACTGTCAGAATTCAGCATCAATGTCTCCAGTAAAAGCATTTTTTTCATTTTTCATCCGTCCAAAATGTGTGTGAAGTTTTGTTATTTATTGAGTAGTTTCAGTCATTTTTATCATGTAACAAATATGTGTTGCCTAGAAGCAACATATGTGCAACTTCGGAATGGGTATAGCCAGTAGCAAGAGAAGAAACACTTCAATTACTGTTTGGTTTTTCATTTAGAATTTCAATCTTTGAATTCATTTTATGCTTTACTCATTTAGGAAATCTCACGTTACTATTGAATGTGTATATTAGTAGAAAAAGCCCATTCCAATCAGTTCTGTCATGTAGCAAGCATGATTAATTTGTCAGTTATTTTGATTAAATAATAAAAGTTCATTCTGATTAGTCTTAGTAGTCTTTTGTAGTCTTAGTAGTCTTTTGAAAGCAGACCTTTTTGAAAATAAATCAGAATTTGTCCATTATTTTAGTTTTAATTTTTAAAGACAAGTGACTCCATTCCAAAAACATTTTAAAAATCTTATATGTATAGTTACAGTTTAGTTCTGTATAACAGTTCCTGTATAGTAGTTGTAATACGTGAGGGAGACAGGTTTTAACCATGAGATCCTCAAACATTTAATACAACCCCCCACCACAAACATAACTGAGTGGTCCCAGGGTTAACAAAGACAACAACACAGCAAACACTAAGGGCAAATAAACAGAGAACAAATTAGAGGGCAAGATCCAAACACAAGCGACTATAATCAAGATGAGTAAAAACAAGTAGATCTGCACAGACAAGTAAATCTATAACAGGCAGTTTGAGAAGACATTCACAAAGAATCCACGAACACAGACTGGAACACAAGGGGTATACAGCTCTAGAAAAAATAGACCACTGCAATTTATTTTTTAATCACTATGAGTATGACAACCATTCCATGCCAATGTCTGTTAAACTCCTACACAGCACCTCATTCTGCTTTACAAGGTACTGATTACTGATTACCTGAATTAAATCTTATTTAATTAGGAAAAGTATAAAAAAACCACTGCTGTAATCAACACTCTTCTCTCGCAATGAGACCAGTTGGACGGTAAAACATTATATAGTACGTCAAAAGTAAAAATGAGATTTATTTTTTTTTACGTATTCAAGTTCTGTAAACACTATCATTTCTCTTATTTTGAGGTGTTGTCATTTCCTTTGAAATGATGCTTTAAAGAACAGTATTTTTTTTTGGGGGGGGGGGGAATTAGGAGAAATATTGTCAGCAGTTCTTAAAAATGAAGGCAAAGCTGTTCAGTTCAATACTTGCACTTATAAAAGATAAAACCTGAGAAACTAAACATTTTTGAAATGCTCTCTTCCAGAGCTGTGTATACGCTGACTAGACAGTGGGAAACAACTGGGCAGGGCAGGAGGCAGGAAAAAGACACAGATGAACAGGGGAACAAGGGAGCAGGTAGGGCTAAGACCAAAGCTACACATACTCATATGGAATACAGGCATAAACAAAGACACACGGAGAGTGTAAACAAATACACAGTCATGAAAACAGGAAGAGGACACTATATTACAAGAAGCCAAGAAACTGGACAAAATGTAGTAACAGGGTGGTAGTGGCCTAGTAGGTAAAACACTTACCTGTGAACCTGCTGACCACAAAGTTGCAGGTTCAAACCCCCCCCACTTTCTATCACTGTGTCCTTGAGCAAGACACTTAACCCTCAGTAGCTCCAGGGGGACTGTCCCTGTAAGTAATGATTGTGAGTTGCTCTGGATGAGGCCGTCTGCCAAATGCCACTTTATAGGATGGCAGCATGCCCCAAGAAACTACCCCACCTGTTTTCTGGGATAAATAAGCGTTCTATATCAAACATTTCAGTGGCTTACATGTACATCTTTTGCTTTCTCCATCATGTTCTTAACACATCTCTCCATTGTGCTGTAGATGTTTGTTTATCTAGGCTGAGACAGAGTGCAGTTGGGATTGATTGAAAAAGAGTGAGTCGATATTGGCCAGAGCCAAAAAAAGAAGATCTTAATGTGCCTCCAATTTCATTAGTGTTTATGACCTTCACTTCAGCCAATAAGTCGTGACGTATGACGTGGGTGTCAATGAAAGAGAAACAGGGGGCAAACAGAAGACGTAGAGATAAGAGGTGCCTTGAAAATAAATATGTCAGCTCTGTTTGTCTGTTTGCTGCATCCCAGTAGATATTTACCCCAGCAGAAAGGCGTTCTGTCCTTGACACAAGTATTTTATGACGAGCAGAGAAGAAGCTGGACTGTTGTAATTAGACAGCAATTTATACATCCTTTATTTCCCATTTTAATGTCTGAACTGCTGACATGAAGCCTCTCTGGGCTTAATCAAAACTGAAAAGCAGGAATTATGACACTCTTGAGGAGAATAATTGTGGTAGATTACTTGTCATCCGAATGTGTAGAAGCCCTCAATCACGAATATAATTTCAGAAAACAGTGGAATGATTGACTCAAGACTATTAATGCTTAAGTGAATGAAAATCCTAAAAACCATCCTTTGCTCTTGTATTTTGAATTTAGCTTCTGAAAGCCTTCTGCATGCCTTCAAGGCTGGTCACAGGATGGCCACAAAAGAGCACATCTTTTATGTTCTCTTTGGTGCAACAAAGAGCACCAGCAGTGTTAAAACAGGATTAAAAAGGTATCGGTCTTCTCCACAGAGCACTTTGTGGCTGATAAGACATATGAGGGAGTTAACTGTCTGAATAAGACTCTCAAAGCCAATTTATTTTACTTTTCTTCACAATTCCTCTTGTTTTCACCATCAAAATGAGGCTCACTCATGGACGAGAAGGAATTGCAGTCCAATTTAACCAAAGCTTGTTAGGCACTGATAATGAAATTGTGCAGGGGGCCAAACCATGAAGACAAACGTCAAGAACACGAAGACCACGTCTTCATATGCGTATTTAACCAATATGTAGGGGATGAAAACCACATTCTTTTCATGTTTAGGTCCATCTGTCTAGTGGTCAATGTTAATGTGTATAATGTTAGAAAATAAAATATACATTCTGACCTCTTATTATAGCTATCAAGACAAATCCTAGCCTTTTAAGTGAAACACTGTTTTTCTGTGCATTTTAACAACTAAGTCAAATGCAATTCATTGTCATTTTTTAATTATCTGACTGAAACAGAAAAGAGGAAGAAGAAGCCACGTCATGATGCTTAATGGTAATGGTTGGATTATTTTTCTGAAATTCTATCTGGATCACTTTAGTCCTGGCATTTATTTTTTGTTCATTTATTTGTTTGCATAAGTTACTGATTTCTAATTGACAAAATAATTTAAGGGCCAACTCATCTTTTTTGTCGCTGGAAACTTTGCATTAATATTAAACTACAAGTTCAACTTATTCTTTTAGGTACTACTCCAGCATGGGCCTATTTACAGTACAGCCCGAATACTTTATTTAGGTAGAATTTCATCAAAAATTCGCTGTCATAAATAAGACTGTAGGCTACTTTCTAGTAGTGGTGTAAACATAATTATTGCCACTACTATCAAACTGTTACTTTTGCTACTACTGCTACTACTACTACTACTACTACTACTACTACTGCTACTACTACTACTACTACTACTACTGCTACTACTACTGCTACTACTACT